>VRYO01002482.1:371731-413097 GCA_009812075.1 Sialia sialis
CTTATATTCAGGTGCGGTTTCTAATCGTGAAACTACTGTACTTCTGTTAAGAACTGACTTCAACAAAATTGCTCTAGCTTTAAAAAATCCCTTCCATCCCTACCTTTAAAAAAGTACAATGTTGGAATTGACAAGAGGAGAATAGCCAGATGTTTGCCAAAACAATGGTTGCAGATATAAGTTTCAGGTTTGTCATCTGTACAAAAGCAGACTCCATGGACACTTATCAATTAGACATTTTTTGTTTCATTTTTAAAGGAAGCGGCAATGACTTGGCTCCTAGGAGGTACATTCCAAAAGAGCAAATATCACTACAGCATTAATCTCATTTTCTTTCCTTCTCTGTATGTCTTATTTTATCAGCTGAGCGTTTGATTCAAATATACAGGAATTGTTAAGTATCAGCTATGTGAACTATACTATACTCAATATTATATCTCTTTTGTCTATCTGCAAAATTGCTAATGTCTCTATAGGACATAAAATAAATGCTTATACATGACAATATTTGTTCAGGGTGAAGTTATAAATGTGCAATCTGCTTGTTTTGTTAATTTGGAGCATGAGACTAATACTATGCATAGTGAAAATAGTTCTTGGTTAGGCTATACCTGAGGGATTCATCTCTTAAAAGTGTTAAAAAAAAATGCAACAAAACTAATAAATGTATATGGGTAAGAAACTAAAATAGAGAACAAAGGTAAAAAAGTACACCACCTCACCATGAAAAAACCCCAACAGTGCTAAAAATATTTTAGTTTAGCCACAAGAACAGCAAAGTTGAGGAGCCAAACTTGGCGGAGCAGCATGTATTGGGGGCACGGCAGGAGCAGCGCCTGGGGCGGACACGCAGAGCACAGCAGCACTGCCACGGCCCCGGGGAAACGCGTTTAGCTCTCGGCAGAGCCAAGCTTGCAAACACTTACACACGTGAGTAACCTCAGCTGCCACAAATCAACTTATTCACCTTTTATCCTACCCAACATGATAAAATGGAAGAAACTCGTCTTTTCCTCACCTAGGTAACTAGTTATTTCCTAAGTCACTGCATTTTTGTTGTATTTTAATTTGTATTTTATTTTACTGGAAAAGGTTGGATGTGTAAACTTTTTTTTTTAATTGAGTTTTACCATTTCTTTAATAAATTAATAATTGCAACCACCTTAAGAGTTGATAAAAATCATGCAGTTCAGGAGTTGTCATTTCAGGGTTTCTAACATTTCTGTGATTTCTACCATGAGGAAGGGTGCTTTTTGGAGCCCAATGGTTTCTCGTGTCTCTGAAATTGTGGCTAAAGCTCAACAAAGGAAACTCAGAGAAGTCACCACTGATTGTGAGCTCACTTACATCTTCCTACTTTTCTACACTCAATTTGTTTATCTCTGATTTGTTCAGTTTGTAAGTTCTGAAAAAATGGAATGTTCTAACAGCTTTGTATTTAGCAAGTATGAGAATTATTCTGTTGATCATATGGATCACTGACCAATGTCTGGTGTTCATGATTTTCTAGTTGTGTTGCTCTGGAACATGCAATTTTATGACTTAGTATGTGATCTCCATGAGCTGGAAAGACTCAAAACATATGGCAGATCAGATGTTAGGCTTGGGGAAAATCAAAAATTAAACTGTCTCAGAGCAGTTGAGAGACTGCTTTGCTATATATTTTATGTGATTTGTGTGTGTGTTGAGGGAGATGTCACCTAGGGAAAGGAATCTAAGAAAAAAATAGCTTTAAAAAATGAACTGTTTGTATTATGGCTTTAAACATTAAAGTCTGGTCAGCTAAAAGCAGATGTTGTGAACTAAGATGGAAACTTGCCTGAGGCCAGAATCAAAGAAGGCATTCACTAATACTAAGAAGAAAAAATGCTTTCTGGTTTCAGAATTTATTGTAAGCAAAAAATGAATGCTTACTGCATCCTTATAAGCACAAATATTTTCCCACTTTTATTCAGATTACTGAATAAGATTGATGGCTTCCGAATCTAATTTCAGACAATGGGTTCATTACCAATCCTGATTGTATTCTAAGTTCCTTGTAAAATCTTTTGTTGTTCTGTGCTGGCCAAGATCCTGTCATGTTGGAAGTAGGAATGAAGGGCTTCTCATCTTTGCCTGTCTGCCCAGTAATTAGATGGGCAGGTGAGTTAAAGCATCTAAACGTGTAGTATAAAATTTTGAATATTGTAGCACAACACAATTCTGATGCAAGTCTTTTGAAGGGAAGAATACATAAAGGAAAGACCTGAATATACACTGAATAGTAAAAATGAACACAGTATTTCCTGCATTGAATTCTTAATTGACTTGGGCTTGCACAACTTGAGTGAACACACTTTATGTAAGTATACACAATGTCTAAGAATTTGAAATGGAAAGTTAAAAATTAATCAATATTTTCAAGATAGTAAAACAAAAAAGTTGATTAAATAAAAATTATTTATGTTAAAATCAATCAATATTTGAGAAAATATTTTCCTTTTCATCTATTTATGTATGAGGAAATACATATTTACAGTAGCTGCCTCTATAGTATTTGTTGAATGTCATTAAGCTTTGAACCAGCTTAAAATTTAGACTTTCTTAGACAGTTGTGCCATTTATTTAAAATTTGCTAGTTCAAAAGCTATGCTCTAATGGCAAGTCCAGATTTTTAAGTTGCCATATTTCAGGGGGGAGGGGTAAGTGACCTACTTCTGCATTTTACAAATATTTTGTGATATTGTTTCAATTCATATAATTTGAAGAATTTTGTGGCACCACTTGAGCAGCAAGGAAGAAAACCTTATTATTTTCAAAAATCCACTAAAGGGATCAATATTTTTGGTATCTTTATTTCTTCCTACAGGAATAATTTGCCTGAGTCTTACGGCTTAGGAATTGGCTGCCTTCTAATTTACATCAGGGTCGAAGTGAGTAAGGACTTTTCAAGAGTGATTCCCAATAAATCCATGCGTGGACAAGCTGTAAATCCAGCAGCAGTGGAGTGTCTCCACATTGCTCTCTGGCAGTTGTGGTGGGGAATCCAGGCCCATCCTTTCGCTTTAGAGGATTTCCGAGCAGGGGGTTTGTCAGGTGCTGCAGCCGGGCCGCCCCTCACAGGGAAGGCGGCGGGTGTGAGGCCGCTGTGAGGCGGATCCGCGCCCTCCATTTGGCGCCGGCCGCGAGCCCTGAGGGAGCGCCTGGCGCGCACAGCGCGGAGGAGACCTGGCCGCCATCGCCCTTCCCGCCGGCCCCGCTGAGGCGGCTCCCCCGGCCGCCATTTTGCGCGGAACAGGCGGCGGGAGGCGCTGTCGGTGAGGCGGGAGCCGCAGGGTTCTCCTTCCTCGGTGGAGGGAGCGGGAGCTTGGCTGTGAGGGGCCTCAGGGCATCGCAGGCGCCGGGGATGTGCCATGCGCCTCCGGGGCACCGGGCACTTCGGTTTGTATGGCATCCCTGAAGGTTGTGACCTTCACTTTGGGGCCCTGGGGAGAGCACTGTGATGAAATACATAGACTGAGGAGACGATTAGTTTTAGGAGGAAGGTGAAAAGTAAAGTGGCTTCAAAACTGAGTAAATTCACTCGTGGTCTGCAGTGTTTGCAGTAAGGTGTTTGTTAAAGCAGATACATGAGAGAGGTCTTTGCTCAGAATTTGGCAAACACCTCTCAGTATATGTGAATCAGTGGTCTGTGCTGCTCCGGCAGCATCTAGTCTCTCATTCTGCTATCTGGAATATGCATTTTCCCCGTGGAATCCAACAGCATGGAGCCTGTGGAAAAGATGGCTTGTTTCTTGGCCGTCTTGGAAACGTTTTGGGCTCCTTTCCACCACACCCACCCCTGCCTTTTCTGCTTTTTTCTTTTGCTTTAAAATTTTGAGAAGCTGGAGCAGGTGGGTGAATGCAGAGCTGCATAGAGGAGTATGTTTCCAATCTCATAGAATAACCTTTACATCTCCTATTTTTATTTACATCGCAAAGCAATTAGGATTGATAGAGCTGGTCAAGGAAAAAATTACACATAAGCAGAGCAGGGGCCTGGGAGATCAAACATTGTGTATAACAAAGGCTGCTCAAGAAGGAGAATTACAAATCCATTTAAATTGAAGTTGCATAACCATAAATAGATGATTCCCCACCTGAGGTAGGAAAACCATTTCATACTGGTGTGCAGTATTTGCAGCTCCTTGAAGCTGATGGTGCAGTGGTTATTCACTTGGATAAGCACTAACAAAGATTACTGCTACTTCAATAACAACTTAATTAGTGTTCCTCACAGATATTTTCTGCTGCCGCTGTTGATACGAAGCCTCAGAGCTCCTGCTTTAGATTGCTGACACTAAAAGCATGGAGGCAAGATTAACCACCTTAGATTTACCAGTGTGATTTCTAAATTCTGGATTTATTAATGTGAAGGGGAAAGTGGAAACACCTGGCACTGAGGAAGTGGTAGCAATTGCCAGAAGTGGTACTGCAGATTTCCTGTGTGTAAAAGGGGCAGTGACAGATTTTTTTGTTTGAAGTTCTTCACAGATAGTTTGATTACACGCTCTATGTTCTGGTATTGTGAAATGCTCTCTTTCTGAAATTTGAAACCTCTCTCTGGAATATTTGAGGGTTTGCAGTTTCTGTGAAAGAAATTTTTTTTTAAATTTTTGATTCACAGCTGACAATTTACAGTAATTAAGTAAACCTGAAGTCTATTTGCAAAGCACTCTTAAAGATCCTTTTCCTATGTTACTAATGAGATGCTGGAATACAGAAGTTTCACCTTTAGTTTTGTCTCTGTAGATAAAGAAGAAAGCTTTGCTTTGTTATTTTATCTCCAGAGTTGGCCTTTATTGAACTTCATTTGTATTTTACCATTTGTCTCAGTGAATCTGAGATTTTTGACTCATTAAATCATCTGTGTGATATTCCTTTAGTATGATCTTTGCCTTTTAAAGTTGTCCTCAAGCAAAATTAAGAGCTGTAAAACTTCTCAGCAGAAACACTTAAAGAAGCATTTCTAATGCCTACAGATGGTGCTAAATGAAAAACATTGAAATTAGCTGGAGTATTTTTAATACTTATGTATACAATGAACAATTTAGAAATAATCTGTGGTCCTCATGTTTCAGAACAAACCTGTTAACAACATTAAGGTGTTGGGCCCATACTCCAGTTACCCAGGTAAACAATTTGCATGTATGTTTTAAAAAGTCTCATTTGCTTGCAAATTAAGATAATTGTTGGGGTAACAGTATAATTTTATTTTTTTAGATAACGGTATAATTTTGTTTTGCAAAAATTTGACAGATTGCAATCATAACACAACAGTTGGAGAAAAAAATACCAGCTGCAGTTGTATAAAATAATCACAGAATATGCTGAGTTGGAAGGGATTCAGTGATTATCGAGTTCAACTCCTGGCCCTGCATAGGATTCCCCAAGAGTCACACCCTGTGTCTGAGAGCATTGTCCAAACACTTTTTGAACTCTGCCAGATTGCTGCTGTGACCACTGCCCTGGGAGCTGTTCCAGTGCCAAAACACCCTCTGGGGCAAGAACCTTTGCCTACTATCCAACATAAGCCTCCCCGACACAATTTCAGGCCGTTCTCTTAGGTTCTGTCACTGATTACCACAGAGGGGAGATCAGTGCGTGCTCTTCCTCTTCCCCTCATGAGGAAGTTGAAGAATATGATGTCTCCTCAGTCTCTTCTTCACTAGGCTGAATCTTAGCACTTTAAACACTATAACATAAACTTCATCTGGATCTTCACTCTTACCCACTTTTTCTTCCCAGATATGTCATGGTAGTAAAGGTTCCTTCAAGTTCTGCCCTACAGGGCTTTTTTAGCAGAAGTAATAGGAACTGTATTTTATCAGAAGAGAGATTCTCTATTAACGAGAAGAATTATTAAGAAGGATTAAGAATACAGTCAAGAGCTATAAAAGGAAACAATATAGAAATTAGATATTGGCACTTACACCTAATAAACTTTGTATTGCTTTAGACAGTTCAAGTCAAGTAATTTCAGTTGTACATTTTCTTGTGCTGCCCTTTGCAGACTAAGGGACTTCACATTTGATCTAAAAATGTTCAACTCTGCAGACATGGTCTTTTCACTGGATAATTTATTTTATGAGAAACCAGATATGAGACAAAGGTAAATCTTTATTATTAGCCATATATAATTGCTTTCCAAATGGAATAATTTTAAAGCAGTGTTTCTTCTTATGGCTCACTTTTTGTCTACTGATGGAAATGTGGGCTAGAAATTTCTAGGTCCATAACCCATACTTTGAAATGGTTCTCCAAGGACATTAAAAAATGCAGGTGTATCTTAGGACTATAAGAAATAAAGGTTAGCAGAAGTTTTCCTCTGTAATTTTATGTAATTAGAAGTCACATGAATGTTTTATCAGGAGAAACAACAAGTTATTTATGACTAGTGATTTTGAGCTAGTTGTTGTGGAGGGTGCTTAAACAATGCTTTTACCTCACATTTGTGTATTAAAAATAGGTGTCTGGAAAATGAAGAGCGTAAGACTTGGTTCATTGCACCTGCTCCAGCTATTGCTGAAATTCCAGCTGCAGAGGAGTTACAGAGGGAACTAGAAAAAAACTCAGCCAACACTAATATGGGTAAAGTGTCACAGAATAGAATCTCAGAGTCATTGGAATGGTTGGAAAAGACGTTTAGGATCATGAAATCCATCCATAAACCTAACACTGCAAAGTCCAACTAGACAGCAATACTTGACATTAATATTAAATTATTCAACATATAATAGTGTGGAAGATCATTCTTCTTTTGCTGTGAAATATGAAATACTCTAGGTGTGCAAGTAGAGACAAAGAATGTATTTGAGTTGAGAATGATGGTGTTAGAGGTGCCAGGAGCATACCAGTCCTCTTTAGGCATATACATGCTACAAGTGTTTTGTGCAGAAGTGGGCAAGGGAGGATGTATAATTAAAATTTCAGTTACTGCACACTGTTTCACGAAGCCTTGTAGCACAGTGGGAAGTGACTATAAGAGCATATGGATCTGATGGCCTGTCTCGCACCCAAGGAGTTTATATGCAACTCAATTTTTTCTTCCCTTTTATTTGGGGCTTTAATCAAATTGTTCAGGCAGCCAAATTTGAACCTGGTTATTTATTGCCGATAAGTGCCATATTCCTAGACATTCAGGATTATCTTAAGAAAATTTATTTTAAAGGATTTTATTGCTTTATCTTTATCAATTAGATTTGTGCATTTTTAGCTGCTGTGCTGATTTATGATATTTTCTATTTAGGAATTATACTAAAACAGAAGGTGGGTTTTTTCCACTTTATGCAAGAATAACTCCATTAAGAGCTACTTATTCAAATAAGTTTTTTTGATGTTTGTAGAATTGGAACTCTTGGGGCTGTGTCACAAACAGGGCATTGTAATTTTGAGTTTCTAGATGGATAATACTAAAATTAAGACAGCAAAATAGAGCTGTTTGTTATCTTGTTGCATTTAGTTGCTTATTTCTGTTGCTGCCTTTGCCTTCCTGTTGCCAACATCAATGCTTGCTAATCTGGTCAGCCAGATCAGGACACTAATTATACTGAGACTTAACCCTCCAAAATGTGATAATTAACCAAGAAGGTTATGAAACCAGCTTGTCGCCAACATCAGGACCAATTCTAACTCCTGAGATTGCAGTGTTTTATCTTAACTGTTTGTAGCAGAACTTCAAGCTTGGTCATTGTGTCCTTTTTTTAAAAGATCATCTTCATTCCGGGACAGGTTGAAGAGTTCTGTCATGCAAACTGTTTTTTAGTTCTGAAGAATAATTTTTGTCCTTTACTTCGCATAGGAAGGAAAGAAAGGGACTTTATAACTTTTTAATTGACAATGCATCCTTTACATATACACACTAAAGTTCTTGTAGTAAGATAGAAATACCAGTTTGTATAATAGATGTGAATTTGGCTGATTCTGTGTGAAAGATACTTGATTAAATGACTATGAAAAAGAATATGAGTATTAATGAAATAACAATTTTTAGTTTTTGTAGGAGGGAGAAAGCATGAGAAGTTCATACAACAATGTAAGAGTAAGACAGAGGAAGTAGAAGATAAATCATCAGCACCTTTTCATTTTGGCACAGCCTCTGAAAAAGAAGTCCTACAATTAAGTCTAGGAGAAAGAGAGAAAATTAGTTTTGAGCATGAACCTCTGAAAGTGGTTTCGTCTTTTCTCTCCTTTGATGAAAATAAATCTAAAAGACTAATAGATTTTTCTCAGCAACTGCAAAATAAAGCATTAAGTGAAAACAGTGATGATGAGAGTGTCCATTCAACATTAAGAAAAAGGTATGTGCCTAGTCAACTCAGATAATTTATCAGTGTCAGAGTCATTATTTTACATAAATCTGTTGAACACAAAGTTTGGGATCCTTCAACTGAAGGTAATTTAGTAGGCTCCAGATGGTAATTCTTTCAGTATAAGGAAAAAACTGTTTCTTTTTGGCAATATTTTAGTTCTTTAATTAAATGTGTCCTGAGCTCAGCCTTATTCATGAGAAAAGTAAGCATCGGATTTGGTGCTTAAATTTTAAATAAATTTTTAGGTATCAAAGCTTTTGAAAAATGCTGCTCTGAGTTCTTTATCTGCATGTTGACAGAGGAAGAAGGCTGAGATCATTTGCTTTGCCAAGCAGAGGTCAGGCAGTTAGGAATACCTTGAGCAGTTCTCAGTGAGATTTCAGTGCTGCCTGGGAGGAGAGGTTTTATCCATAAACGACTCTTCTGTGTCCCGCTCCTCCCATTCCTCAGAACCCGCATGTTTCTATTGATTTTAATGATGCAGAAATTCTGAGTTCATCTGCTCTTAGGAGTCAGAGCCCATCTGGACAGGCAATTTAGTCTTTCATGTTCTTTCTGGAATGAAAGTAAAATTAAAATGTATCTTGAAAGGAGTCTTAACGTCACATTACATAAAAGTTAGGTACAATTTTGTGATTTATCTTACTAGTTCTGCTGCTAGTACAAATATATATCTAATATTTTTCAAATATTAGATAAACTGTAGCATTACAAAAGCTAATGAAAATTCTGGATCTTTTGCAGCTTATTTAAAAAGTCTGACAATATCCATAAAAATACAGAATTTAAAGCTGCTTCTGTTGATGTGAAAGAAATTGGTACTTACTTGAATACAAGTGAAAACATGAAAGAAATGACAAAGGAAGGTTTTTTGAGAAATAATCATCATGCTCCAATAACTAAAGACTCAGATTTTACTTTGCATAGGGTAAATAATGAGGAGATTGTGTCTGAAAGTGGAATTAAAATTCAATCATTTTCTAATGCTTCAGAGATTCTGGATATGACAGGTAATTATTTTTACTCTATTTCAAGAAAAACAGTCCACTGTCTGTCTTTGGTATATAATAATGAAGGGTATCCAAGATCTGAGGTAGAGTGAAGAACGTTTTCCACCAGCTCAAGGTGAGATAATTGGCTAAAATTGGTAGTATGTATTGCAGTCCTGCAGAACTTAATTGTGTTGCTGTTTAACATGAACTGGCTAAACAGTTTATGAAGAAGATTCACATTTTCAGAAGTGCTAAGTTGTGTAAACCTATTTGAAAATGTCACTTCACATCCCCTCAGCTATTTGAAAAAAAACTGCCTTGTCCCTTTGTGTGGTAGAGTTGCATTTTCATTTGAAACCAGAAATTGAAAATGAAACGTTTATTTGTGATGTGGCTCCTATTTGTATATTTTTAGAAATAGATTTTAAGTAGGAGATAACCTAGAAAATTGAGAGAAGTGGTGAGATTTTTATGAAATTATGAAAATACTTGGTTTAGAAGTTTAGAATGGTTTACAAATTATTTTTTGCTTTTAATAGTTTTTAACTATTGTGCAGTTTATTTCTGGATTTTAGACTTTTGGGACATGACACATCTGTGGAGTGCACCTTGTGTGTCTGACTAACTACTACAGAAATATGGAGTAGAAAATTAATTCTAGCAGAAAAATGTAGGGCAGAGTGGTGGCTTGGAAACAGGTCAGGAATGAAAAGCATGATTCCTGTCTGATTGCCTTATGAGCAGTGGTGATTCCATTTGTGGGTCAGGGGACAACAATGGATATCATTCACTTTGCCTTCTGCCAGGATTTTTGTGGAATCACTGAATGGTTGAGAAACCACTTCCACAACATTCTGGTACACCTGGGAGGGCACTGGGAGTGGATCAGCAGCTGCCTGGTGTAAAAATGGTTGGCTGGTGGTGAACAGCCACAAGGGGAGTACTACAGGGGTCTGCCCTGCAGGAGGGGGCTGGCAGAAATCTCATGAAATTCAGCAGGAGCAGATCCACAGTCCTGCCCCAGGGAAAGAGAAGAACCTCTAGGGTTCCATTGGGATGGTTTGACTGAGGGCAGCTCGTGGAAAAGCACCTGGCGTCTGGCAAGCAGCCTGCTGAACTTGAGTGAGCAGTGTGTCCCAGCACTAGCAAAAGCCAACAGCATCATGGGCTTTGTTAACAAAGCTAGGAAGTTTAGAGGAGTGATTGTCCTTTTCTTGGCACTTTTGAGACCCCAACTAGATACTGCATCAGGTTTTGAGTCTCTGGTACATGCAAGACATCCTTAAACTGGAGTGAGTTCATCAGAGGACCACCACGATGACCTTTTCAAATGATGAGCTAGTGACCTCCATGTCCTATCCCATCATCTCCTTTCTATCACCTGGACCTTGTTGCACCCTTGAAGCTCCTTACAGAATACACAGCTTGGGGTCAGGAAGATAGTTGTCATGGTTATTGGGTGAAAATGAATCTGATTTTATGAACGTACTGTTTTTACTTTTTTAGGAACTACAGGAAGAAAATTGGAAATTTTGAGGGCTGTTACAGAAATACGTATCCTTGTATTTGCTGGTCTGATTTTCCAGATTTTTTTACAGTGCTTTTACATTTAAAAAATTATAGTGTTTTATGTGTTGCCATAGAAATTAATGCATTGCATTGTAATAGTTTCAATTTGTAGCATAGTGCTGGGAATCAAATGTTCAATAGGTGTTTATCCTTTTGACTTCCAAAGCTAGAATGAAAAAAACACAACTTAGATCATTCATTCCTAAGGAAGCTTATTCTTATTTCAAACGCTCAAATTTTATCCTCAAAACTTTATTTTTAAAATATAAAATGTAAAATTTTAGTTTGCATAATATATATTTTGGCCATTATCTCCATACACTTTAAATGAAGTAAAAATGAATTATTATTTAGGCTTATTAGGAAAACGGAATCTTACTTTCTGTCTTATTTTCTTAGAAGAAAATTAACTTCACCTATTCCTTGTTGGTCTGTACCTATGTTGTACTGTGCCTATACTGTACTATGTATGTATTTCCATTCCTGAAGCAGATTTTACCATAATTTTCTTTCTTCTTGGCCCTTGGCACGTCTATATCTATCAAACTTCTGGGTTTTTTTACACGCTCTTCAGTATTTTGTTTCTAGGAACATGTCAAATGGTGGGTTAAATATCAGGAAGAGGAAATGTCTAAATTTAGGCATCTTAAATTCATGTACATAGCTTTAAAAGTCACAATTTCTAAAATGAGTAAGGATTCTATTATTGTAAATTTACCAATTAAGGATCATTAACGCTTTGCAGTTTGAAAACAAATTACTTATTTAGAGCAGGGATTTTAAATACAGTAGTTTCACGAATATAAGCCGCACCTTTTTCATTGAAGAATCCAGCCTACCCCAGTGGTGCGGCTTATATTCGAGTGCGGCTTATATATGGACAAATCCCGTGGTCTTCCCAGCTACCCGGAAGTGCAGCTTATATTCAGGTGCGGTTTATAATCGTGAAACTACTGTAAGTATTTTTTTTTTAAATCTTTATTTTCTTTATACAAATGTTATTTGCTTATCTTTACCCATTTTCAACTGCTTTTATTTCTTGCTTTACCCCTTTATCTTTTCCTCTGTAGTTGTTTAATGTAACATGGATCTGAGGCCTTAGCAGTTCATTGTTCCTGTTTCTGTGGGTGTCACACTTGGCTGTGATGAGATGGTCACAGTCAGGCTGCTCGTGTGGCTGCTCTGCAGGTCCAGACAAGGATCAGCTCACTCGTCTGGTCTGGAGCTGTAACCTAACAATGCTCTCTTTACATGTTCTGCATATTTTAGATAAGAACGTTGTCTGAAGAACACGCATTGTTGGCAACTGAAAAATACCTTTAAAACCACAGTCAGTACCAAGTGATCATAGGTGAATTTTTTTTGCTATTGTTATGTCAGGGCATACAGTATTATGCTAAATAATTTGTGTCATATTGCAAATATGATGTGACCGCTGACAGCTTAGATAGGCTAACAGCACTGTTCTGTGTGTTCTGGTATGTGGTTTGTCCCTTGCAGCTTCACATTCCATAACTTGTGTGCTGTTCCATGCAGCCTGTGCTAGGGAGGAGGTTCTTGATTTTTGGTATAATCCTGAGACCTCTCAAATAGGTTGTGGATTTTTCAGTGATGTGGAATATATGGCACACCAAGAATCTAAAACTACTGAATCATTTAATAGGTTACTTTTGGATAACTTTTTACAAGCCTGTGAAATATTGTGGTATGTTTTAAGTTTGCATTTAGATTGCAATAACAGGATGCATTAACATTCCTACAATTTTATAATTTATGCTCTAGTGTTTTAAATTCCTTAATGCTCTCAAGCAACCCAATTTAGAAGTATTTTTAAGGAGTTCCCGTATTTTAACTATGCACAGTCAAAAGCTTTGGATGATGTAAGTATGAAACACAAACTGCGGCTGCAAGAGGTACTTTGTAGATAAATTTAAAGGGTACTTCGATATTCAGAGCATCAAGGGGATTAGAAAACTGTCATATATCTAGAGCCTCTTCCTGGAATAGTTTATCAGGGTTGTGCTTATCTGGGAGAAGAGACCAGAAGAACTCTAGAAAGTGTTTTACTCATAAAATACATTTGTGTGAAGATGATAATTATATTTTCATTTATGCATACAGATTAGTAATATATTTGCATGGAGGAGGAAGAGTGAGTGAGATGGGTGAGTGACACTGTAGAAGAGGAAAGAGGGAAGAATCAGTCTTGTCAGAGGAAAATGAGGGATATGGACATACCTGGCTTCTAAGATGGTGGAGGATAAGATGTGTGGGGAGGAAGCACAGTCATGCAAACCTTTCATTTGTCATTGAAAACTTAACAGGACTTGGCAATTCTTTCCTAGCTTTTATATACAGATAGGAACTTTGTGATTTGTGCTCCAACTGGCTCTGGAAAGACTGTAATGTTCGAACTAGCTATTACCAGATTACTCATGGAAGCCCCACTGCCTTGGTTAAATATTAAAGTTGTTTACAGTAAGTATTATGCAGCTTTAAACATTTTGGTGACAGAGCAGAAAATGTCATTCTGGGAATGCAGAGATCTGGAGTGAATCCAGGAACAATATTGAGATTAAATACATTAAGATATTGCGACCTACTTTAAAAAGTTGGTTTAGTGTTTATTTGTGGTACCATTGTAATGATTATTAGTATTTAACAGCAATGTGTAACTGCAATGTTCAGCATTGCCTGTACAAATAAAAATTAGAAAATCCTGTAGCAGTTTGTCCTCCAAGAAGGCGGGATATACACAAAAAGGTAAGGAGGAAGCAAAGAAATGTTGGAACAGAGGTGATGATCGGACTGTGTCCTGCTGGTGTGAGTGCTGGTGCCTGGTTCATCAGTGACCCCATATGTGTGAATTAGCTGGCAGTAGTTCTGTAGAGTTATTTGCCAGGAGCTTTACATCAAAGGACTGGTGACTGTAGTTCCAGGAGCCATCACTTGCTTCTCGCATTCTTGCATTGCTAAAGATGATTAGTTTTGTGTTCTTGTGAATTACTTGCTGGTAGCTTAATCAGTTTTCTGGAGCTAATTCTGATACTCTTATGAGATTTTACACTTCTTACTGAAGCAGAGGCTGGTTCTTTAAATATCTTAATTTTAGGGATAATTTGTGAGGAAATATGCAAAAATTCATTCATATTCCAGTGCCTCTGACTAATCTAGAATGTAATCACTGCAAGATCTGTTAAACTAGGGCTGTTTTCAGGTCATGTATGGATTATTGCCTCTTTCACTTAAATCATGGCATTTTCCATATAGATTAGTCATCCAGTATAACCTTACATGTGTTGTTAATAGCAGTCCTTACTGAGAATTACATCAGATTAATGGAAAACAAGAGTCCACTGTGTACACTCGGAGGAGGAAAAAAAAAAAAGTAGATTGTTTTAGGACTCTATTCATGAGAACCAGCATGAGAACTGCTACCTGCTGTGTCAGCTGCTTAGTATGACCCTACATTTATCTGTACATTTGATTTCAGTAGAATACCAGAAGATTTGAAAGTCTATCTCTTGCTCTTGGATGGTTCCTCACTTATAATCTCTTTTCTCTCTGAATGCAGAGTACTCAAATCATTATTAACTGGGAAAAGGTTGGTATTTGTATTATCTTCCATTAGAAAAATATGTATTTCCTGTGGTTTCTTCCAGAAAATCTTTGATAGCTGAATGATTGTTTCCATGTGGTGCCTGTGAAGAAAATCAAACCCAACAGGATGAAGGATTACGAGAAAGCATAAATAATATTAATTAAAGAGTTCTATTTCTGCTTGCTGATGGGAAGAACTAGGGCCCAAAGCTTAACTCTACTCTATTGATGTGCACATAGAATAGGATAATAACGACAGTAATGCTAGTTACAGATTTTATGGTTCTGGAAGCAAAGCTGAAAACTAGGGAAGTTAAAGTTCAAGAAGGCATCTTGCTAAAGCAACTAAATGCATGTGTTTCTAATACAGTTGAAGATTTGGTTTTCCTGATTTAATTCTTACTATTTGGTGTTGTTTTTAGTGGCTCCAATAAAAGCTCTATGCAGTCAGCGTTTTGATGATTGGAAAGAAAAATTTGGACCTCTAGGACTTACCTGCAAGGAACTGACAGGAGATACACTGATGGATGATTTATTTGAAATACATCATGCTGACATTATTATCACTACACCTGTAGGTTTCATTCCCAGTTCTTGCAAGAACTTAAACAAACATTATCAGTCTTCTAATTGTATGCTGCAAGGACTGCTTTTTTTTTGTTGGTAATACACGGTACTTTTATGATCCTTTTGTTTGCACATGCTGTGCATGCTCTTAGTTCATATAAACAAAAGTAATAAAATAAATATAAGTAATATAATAAAGTGCCAGGTGAAAGATAGTTGGCACTAGGTTAAATTCATTTAATTGTTTCTATTTAAATATTTATTGAAGTTTAGGAATGTCTCCATGTACTATAGTTGCGGCATATGTTGGCATTTAAAACATCTTTCAGTTTCTGTTGTTGTTTTGATGTGTTGGTTTTTTCCTTCAAGGAAAAGTGGGATAGCATGACTAGAAGGTGGAGAGACAACTCTATAGTCCAGCTTGTGCGGCTGTTTCTCATTGATGAGGTAACAAAATGAATGAGAATTTATGCACTGCTTTTGTATCTTTTGTGAAGATAAAAAGTAAATATTACATGTATTTAGCACACATCCAGATGGTAACTGGAAAATATTCACACTTCTTTTGAAATTCCTGATAGGTACACGTTATAAAGGATGAAAGCCGCGGTGCAACTTTGGAAGTTGTAGTCAGTCGGATGAAAACTATTCAGTCTTCTCTTTGGCGGCTCTTAGATAAGCATGATACTGTTCCTCCCTTGAGATTTGTAGCTGTTTCTGCAACAATCCCAAATACTCAAGATGTAAGAGTTACATTTTTACTGTATTTTAGTCAAAGGAGTTGTGTTTTATAAAATTGATCTGGAATTACGATTTTAGATTGATATCAAAATAGTAATTTTTTCAGCCATGTATGGACATGCTTCAATTTTTTAATTTCCGCTTGTTATTTTTGCCTCTTACAAATCACAGTGGAGATTTCAGTCCAAATTATGTTGGTCCTGCAAAAAGCAGAACCTCACCTGTGATTTTAAATGATTAAAAAAGTGTTAATAGTTTACATGTGAGAAAATCTAAGTTAATTATTCTGTGATACTGTTAGAGCAGAAGCATGATTAAAAGAATGAATTTATCTTGTCTGTTCTACTTCTTTTTTTAAAGATTGCAGAATGGCTTTCAGATAGTAAGATGCCTGCTGTATGTCTGAAAATAGATGAGGATCAACGACCAGTGAAGCTACGCAAAATTGTTCTTGGTTTTCCTTGCAGTGACAATCAGACAGAATTCAAATTTGACTTAACTCTTAACTACAAGATAGCTAGCGTTATACAGACATACTCGGAGCAAAAACCAGCACTTGTGGTACAGCAGCTTTTTTATATCATGTTTGAAATGGTTTCTTTCTTGAAAGTGTTCATAAAAAAAATGTCTTTTATTTATAGTTTTGTGCCACAAGAAAAGGAGTACAGCAGGCTGCTTCTGTTCTTGCAAAAGATGCTAAATTTCTACTGAGTATAGAACAGAAACAAAGGTATTATTCTATTTGAATTGGAAATAAGTGTTTATACATTTTAGTAAACCTGTAATATCTGTGAAGAAAGCTGTTGAGCTAATACAGTTTCTAGCAGAGGGATGTGCAACAAAATCACCATCACAGTTGACGTTATTTTTGGTAAATTGGCACTCTTTTGTGAAGTTTTATTTGCTTCTCAGAATTTTAGGATGCCTTTCAGAAACTTTCAGTTGTTTCTCAAAGCTGCTTTCTAAACATAATAACACTAATTCGTATGGCACTCTCAGACCTTATAATGCAAAGATAAAGCATATGAATAGTTGAATTGGATGTGATTTTACTGCTGTTTTAAGTTAAGCCATAAGATGTCTTTGTTTTATCAGAGACTGTTAATAAATACAGCAGTATTAACTATTACTTACTTCAGGGTTGCCTAGTCATAGAAGCTACCTCCTGACTCTGATTTGCCTTATGCGAACAACACATCAGGATTGTAGATTGTCACTTGGAAAGATGACTAGGCTCAAAAAGCCACAATAGATTCCCCAGAGAGTCAGTCTGTACCCTCTGTGAAGATGGGCAAGGTGGTTGAAAATAACCAAAGAACATATCTTTTTTAATTTGTTTTTTTTTGTTTGTTTGTGTGTTGCATAGATTACAGGGGTGTGCAAATTCATTGAAAGACTCCAAACTAAGAGGTAATTATAACCTACTACTTCTCTGCTCTGTGATTGAATATTTGCTTGAGAAAACTTAGTTCAGTGATGTATATAATAATTTCATTATCAGACCTTTTAACATATGGTGTGGCTTATCATCATGCGGGTATGGAGATATCAGACAGAAAAACAATTGAAGGAGCTTTTACTGTTGGAGACTTGCCAGTACTTTGTAAGTACATTTAACTTTGAAAGCCAAACTCTCATTTATGTATCCTGAGAAGATTGCAGTTTGGAAGTGGTAGTATTTTATGGTTCTATAGTTTGCTTAACCTTTGGAAGTTGTGATGTCCAGGTAAAGGTGTTTTTGTGTTTCACGTGCATTTTCACCCTGTAAGCCTACATATGCACATAGGTCTGTCCATTTCCATGTCCGTTTCCTTTTGCTACCATTGACCCCTCCCATTGAGAGTTCTGTGCTAGTGAATATTTCCTCTGACTTTCCAAGATGTTTTCTTTGTCTGAGTCTTTTGCAAATATGGTTTCCCTGAAGGAAATAATTTATATTTTTGTATCTTAGGTGGGCAGGGTACTATTTTCAAACTGCCATGCATGGTTTTGTGATTGATGGGGAGGTCCCTAAGAAATGTTCCATCTGTTATGTGAAATGACAAGGGATCTGAGATGTGATTGTCTCGTCTCATCTGGGCTTTCTTTTCCTGTAAAAAAACATCCAGACCCTATGGGGAATTGTCTATCTGGTTCATGTACAGCACTGAAAGTTTCATGGATCTTTTTTCTTTCCTGTTACAATGATCATAAGAAAAAGTAATTTTTAATTTAATTTTAATTTGATTTCAAGAATTGGAAATGTCATTAATCCTCTGAGATCAATTGGCCTGTATGACTGGCTTTCTGTGTTGAATTCTTGCCACTCCATATATTCTTTAGAGAAAGTGAATTAGAAAACATGAGTGTAAGATTGCTTGCCACACGATTGTTGTTTTGTGTGTGAGTGCGTATTGGTAAAGTAGTGGTTGTGGTTTGGTACCATGGATATAAACAATGCTGATGACTGATGACTTAAAAAAATATATCTTAGCGATATTGACTGCTGCTAAGCAAGATGAAGTCATGGTTGTATTCAAATACCCTTGAAGAAATAAGATGAATGTTTCTTCATTATGTGTCTGTTATATATTGGAGGTGGATCATATTCTGGATTATCTCCAAATATAAAGGAGTGTTTAAATAAAAGTATCTGGGATTTAATTTGTTAAAGAACTTGTAAACAAATGAATACTGATGATCAGATACAGAAAAATTGTTTTGCAAGACTGTAATCTACATCAAATTCTTAGTGGCGCAGAATGCACACTGATTCCACTAGAAACTAAGAACTCTTGGGCATTATGAGTTGTGTCACCTGTTTGCTGCTTGTTTAGTGTCTGCCAGACATTTTCATGGTGTTCATATACTTTGATCTGATGTAGTTACTACTAGCACCTTAGCTATGGGAGTCAATCTACCTGCACACCTGGTGGTTATAAAATCCACAATGCATTATGTTGGAGGAGTGTTCCAAGAGTACAGTGAAACTGATATTCTGCAAATGATTGGGAGAGCTGGAAGGCCTCAGGTAAGTGAATGTTTTATTGCATTGATGATGTCTATAGGCAGATTAGTCGAAGCTATTCTTGTCAAAGGAAGTACAATGCCAGGAATTTTAATGCAACATTTTGTTTTTAAAGGGTTGTTAATACTTAAATTACTCCTGGGTAACTTCTGTTGATAAAGAAATCTGTTTGATTTTGTACTGTCCATCAAAAATTACTGCTTCACCTTGCAGTGGAAAAAGATCTGAAGATTACATTTGGGTTACGTAGTGAAGGGGGATTAGAGAAAAAGTAGGAAGCTGGCATATAATAGCCATTTCAGACAGGAATTTAAGAGAAAAGTTTTAGTGGATTCAGAAGGTATGTGATGCATATTCAACTGTTTTGTTTTGGTTTTTTCCTAAGAATTAGAAAGCAGCTTTTATTTGGGTTTTTTTCTTTCAGTTTGACACTACAGCTACAGCAGTTATTATGACTCGTTGCAGTACCAGGCAGAGATACATACAGATGTTAAATGGCGCTGATATAATAGAGAGCAGGTAGCTAAGTATTTTTTTTATAAGACTCTGTAGATAGTAGCAAAACTTCATGGTTTCTATGGTATATGTTTTTCTTCACATGGGTTTTGGGGTATTTCTGTGGTCTATTTTGAAGAAATCAAGAAAGAATTAAGGAAAATAAAACCAAGCTTTTCAGGAGTTGATGGTCTCGTGTTTTATCAGGCAAAAGAATCTTTAGAACGCCTTAAGCTCAAAAAAATAGTTTTAGATTCCTGCTGGAAAACAGGAGAAGCTGAAAGAGTATTTATTGCAAAGACAAAAAGTGGGAATTGAACGCAGACCACGTCTCTGAATTTCTACATGATAGAGTTTGGAAAATACTAGACCTATATTTGTTGTTAACAGATTATCACGAGAAATATGTAGGAAAATGAAGACATTAAAAGATAAAATAGGAAATTTAATTTAATTTTTCAGATAAATTATTTAGAGTATCAATAGCACAGAATGTGTGTGTTGCAATCTTTAAACCTATGTAACTTTGTTTTCTAATAAATGTGAACTTCACAGCTGACAATTTATTTTTGCTTGCTGGACATTATGCCATAAGAAACAAATTACATTGTTGATTACTTACATAATCTCTACTGTCTTCTATCAATTTCACTGATTACAGTGAACATTTGTGGTTTTGCGAGAGGGGTTTGTTTGGTTTTGTTTCTTAAAAAAATTAGTTTTAGCACTTTTTGCATTGCTCATTGGTAAATGTCCTTATCTCTTGTTTTTTTGCACTAGCTTGCACAGGCACCTTGTTGAACACTTAAATGCAGAAATAGTGCTTCATACTGTCACGGATGTCAGTGTAGCTTTGGAATGGATACGATCAACATTCTTGTATATTAGAGCGTTAAAAAATCCAACTCATTATGGTTAGTTTGGTTTTATATTTTTAATTCATATAATTATGACACTAGGGTGTTTTATGTCCATATTGCTTGTTTCTAGCATTTCTTTATGGACTGTTATTTCATAATGTGATGAAAACAAGATGTACAGTCTGGCCTGTAACATTTTGTTCTTTAAAATAAGTAGTGGGAACTTCAGCATGGTGTAACATTTAAAAACTATGAAGAAGCCATTTACAGATTCATAATCTATTTCTTTTGATCTCAATATGCTGGACCATGCATTAATGCAGCATCAAGCCACAATGTGTTTTTCACTGCTGAATATGTAATCTGCTAAGAAAAAGAACAGTATTTCAGTTTCTTCTAGAATGAAATTTCAGATATCTGAATTCTGGTGTCTTCAGTTTGTCTTGTTCAGAACATTATCCCAGTACCCAGCCCTGACCATGCTTTTGTTCCTGTCCACCTGCTCTACACCTGATTTTGAAGTCATTGGGTAATTGCTGGAGACAATTTTTTAGAAGGATTTAGAGCTGGGACTGGAACATAGTACATCTAGGACTTGAATGGTTGTTACAATTGAGGTGGCTTCCTATATTCTAAAATAGGAGAACTGTACCTGGAAATTGCTACTGACATTTCTGAAACTTTTAGGACTCTGATATTTTACATGGGGAAATGTCTGCAGCTGTTACCTTTGCACAACTGATCTAACAGCCTGTTACTGATATTTAAGTAGTTATACCCTCTAAGATTTCTGACTTGCTTCCAGTGTAATAAATACTCCCACATTTTTCACTTTGGGGTATTTGTCTGGCTCCTAAAAATCAGCAAATCAGTTTTGATGGGTAGTGATATTGAAAAGGAAGTGTATAATAGTATTAGGTTAAAACAACTTTTGTCTTTTCCATAAAGGTTTTTCATCTGGATTAGATAAAGTTGGAATTGAAGCAAAATTACAAGGTAAATGGCTTTTTAGCTTTTTTTTCAATAAAACATTACTCTTGGGCAAGTTCACCATGTTTTTTATCTACATCCATTAATTTCAATAGATCCATTTGCAGAACAAATGTAATTTACTATGATGTGTTATTGATTTTATTTCATTATTAATACTTTTGAAATAATATCATTACATTGTAACTGGTAGAAAAGCTTTTCTTGTATAGAGGTAAATCATCAAATGTCTTTACCTACCTCATCTCCATATACATACTCAGAAATATGAAGCAGAATGCTTAAATTTTGATTGTCATTCTTCCTAATATTCCTTTGATTAATCTCACTTACTTTAATTTCTGTTACTATACTTTTTTAAAAGTCCTCTTCAGAAATTGCCAATCTTCTGTTCAAAATTTACACTTGAAAAAAAAGGATACAAAATGTAAACGCCTTTGCCTTGTCCAGAAGCAATTTAAAATTGCACGATTTTAAGAGACTTTTTTTGCTAAAAAAAATTATAAAAATAAAACCAAGTTAATGACTTTTAAAAAAAATACTGCATTTTAGCGATGTGAAAATCCATTAGAAAACATACAACTGACAAAGTAGCTTGGGAATTGGCGCTTCTCAACTTTAAATACAGAAACAGCATACAAATCTTCAGGTGATTTTGTTTTGTTAATTTATTTTAATGTAGGTTTCCTGATACTTTAAACATTAGTATATTTATAAAAGAGTTCTGCAAATCTACAAATACGGTTTTCTCTCTTCAATGAAAGTCTTCATGCCCATCATAACCAGACCATTTGGAGCTGAACTATCTGGAGAAGGGTTTGCTACATGAAAACATGGACATGCCTAGAAATTTGTAGAGCTTGCACTTGGACTCCACTTAGACATTTTTTACATAAGTGTGTAGGAGAAACTTGTGATTGATTTTGGGCTTAGTGGAATGATGCTGAGGCTGTTAATTGTGTGAGGGTTTCAAGGCCTGTCTTCAGGAACACAGTATATTTGCTGCCACTTGAAGTCGCCAAATGTGAGAGATCCTGACTCTGACTTGCAGACAGTGAAAAGAGCAGTACTTAGCAGCTTTGTTTCTTTCTTTCAGTGGTTTTCTATCTTTGCATTTCTTTTACCTCAGGACTTTTCTATTCTGGCCATGTAGGTTAAAAGGAAGAGAGGGAATAAAGCATGATACTACCTAAGTAAGCCTTTATGAGAGAAGGAATGGTTTAAAATCATCTGTATAGATAGTGCTAGAAGAATTCAATTAATGCTTTTTCAGTGTGGATTATATTTCCTTGAAGCTCTGATGTTAAAAACTACCTCTTTTAAAAAGTTATTGGAAGAACTAGCTCCTCTTCCCTGCAACTTCCCTGCAAATATTGTGTAGTAATGTATATAGTGTTTTCATATATTTCATGTGTGAATAATTTCTGGTTGCTAAGGGAACTACCTCTTTGAGTGCTGTTCTGACTGACTTTTAAATTCTGAATATTCCCTTGGTCTTGAAAAAGAGAGAACAAAGGCACTTTGGTCATTCTTATGCAGATACATGACACAATAGGTTTAGTGAAATAAATACAAATGCGCATGAAGCAGTATGAAAATTTCTAATGAAGGATTCATGAATACTTGTGGATATTTGAAATTTGAACCATTTAAGTGTTAACTCTGTAGCGGAAATCTTTTGTGTAAGTGCTGTGGGCTTTCTGATCTGTCAAGATTCAAAACTGAATATGGCAACCTACATTCCAGCATCTAGTTTCTTTTCCTTTGCAACTTTTGCCTTAATGAAAAAGTGTTGGCTTGTCCTGTATCAATTGAGTGAGTCTTCCCAGGCAGAAGTTAATCACTACCTTTAATAGAAGCAGGATCATATCCCAAAACCTTCAGTTCAGTGGAATTAGTTGGGTATACATTCATTGCAATTTGATGATGATGTTTCTGGCTTGTACATAGGTAAGGTATTTTTAGTACATGAAGAAAACATTTTTCAAATTTTTGACAGAACTGTGTCTGAAGAACTTAAATGATTTATCATCTTTTGATTTGATCAGGATGGATGAAGCAAATAATTTCAAACCAACAGGTAACACTTGCTTCAAATAAACTAATTTTCAGAAGTGATGTAGAGATGGTAGTGAACTACAAAGGGTCTCAACTACCCTTGTGACCCATCAATGAGTATACAAATATAGTAGACAGTAGAATCTGAGGGATTGTTTGAGTAGAATAGATGGACAAGTTTCTTGACCAAGTCATGGATGTTCATTCTCTTAATCTTGTTTCATGAATAGATCTTCGTGTTGCAGAAATTTCGTTGCAGATTAGGAGAAGACTGCAGAACATTGTGACAGGGTAACTGGTTGGGGCACAGTGCAGTGAAGTAGAGGTTTTATCAATAGCTGCTCTTCTCTACAGTCCTCGCTAGAGGCAGTTGGCTTTTAGCAGCCACAGTTTGCTGCCTGGTATGTTAGTGTGACTCCATCTGCATTGGAGAGAACTGCCACTGCACATGCTTCTTTTTGCCACTCCATGATTGGGTCAGCAATGTCCATCAGACAGCTGGGGGCAATGACATGCTGAGTAGTGGGGGAAATCTCACAGAGGCCTGTAATAAGAAAATCAATTTAATTTCATGGCTTAAAAATCTCCAAGCCACTAAAATACACTTGACATATTTAATTTTTAAAGTTATATTCTTCTTTTACAGAGACTGGAAGATTAATGGCATGGTATTACATTGCATTTGATACAGTGAAGCAGTTTTTCACAATTAAGGGAACTGAGACTTTAAATGAATTGGTAATTTGACTTTTTAAAAAAAAATTATATGTGTTCATTTGTTTTTAAACAGTCTAAGAAAAGAAGCGTAAGGTGTTATTTTGAAGACCTCAGGCTTTGTTTGTATGAAGTTTTAGAGAATACATCTAATTAAATTCTACATGGAGTGTTTTTGAGGATTTGTAATTTGAGATCTTCTGATTTCTTTCTCCCCTCACTAACCTTGTTTATGAAGATGCAAAGTTGCTGAAGCTGTTCTGTTCATGTATTCAACGCTTACTGTTTTGTGGTTGAGTAGTCTTTTTTATTGCAAAACCCAGCTGCATCAAGAGCAGGTTTTACTTTTAAGGGAAGTGTCTTCTCTTTTAAGCAACTTTCCTCTTTCAGATTACAGGCTGTTACCTGAATCACAAGACATTTTGTTTTCAGGCAAATACAATGGTAAAACAGATTTGCCATGAAATATTGGAACACTTGTTCTCCTGTGACTATCTTTGTTGTTACAGTGTGAAGAAAGCAAGGTGAAATATATAACAGCAAAAGTTATTTGTATTTGCCTTGTATGCAAGGTATATGGTTGATTTGAGATGACCTGAACTGAAATACTAATCTAAAAGCTGAAAGAAAAATTTCTCCTTTCATTTATAGCCTTTATGGGAAGAGGAAAGAAAGTTGATCAGTATTTAAAAGAACTGATGGATTATGTCTTCATGGTCATACTGTTGAGACAATTTTACTTTTAAAGTGTTCTTTTTAAAAATAAGTTAGAAGTGATAGAAAAAAAGGCAAATTAAAACAATTACTAAAAAATTTTAAATATTACAGATTACAATGATCTCCAACTGTGCAGAATTTGTGGATGTGAAGTTAAGAATAAATGAAAAGAAAATATTGAACACGTTGAATAAAGACAAAGACAAAATAACTATCAGGTATTAAAAAGTTACTGAAAATCAAAAGTACATATTTAACAATAAAACAAGGAACTGTAGAAAATATGTATGTTTTCATGCATAGGTTTCCAATGGAGGGGAAGATAAAAACAAGAGAAATGAAAGTAAACTGGTAAATATTATATTGCCTTTTGATTTTTTTATTGAAAAACTGTTATTTTATGACTGTTGAAGTCCCTGACAAATTTTTTGTCATTTTGCAGAGGACTGGATTTTGTATTTTGTTGTTTCTATTCTGAATTTCCTTTTTTTCCCCCCATTAAAAACTTTTATGTTGTTCTTTGTGTACGGTATGGCTTATATATCAAACCCATTCTTTTTCCAGTCTCATTCAGGCTCAGCTGGGATGTATTCCTATTCAAGACTTTACTTTGACACAAGATACTGGCAGAATATTTAGAAATGGCTTGAGAGTTACTAGATGTATGGTAAAATTTAATCCATTTTTGGCACATATCCTAATAAGCCACATTTTGGTTTATTAACATAAGTCAATCTTCTTTTACAGGGTTAGCTGACTTTCTGGCATCATCTAAGAACAACTTCTCTGCATTATTAAACTCTTTGATTTTAGCAAAGTGTTTCAGGTGCAGACTTTGGGAAAATTCACTTCATGTATCTAAACAATTGGAAAAAATTGGTAAGTAGTAGTTAGAAATCATAAAAGTGTAATCTTGACAGAGAATCAAAACTTGTAATTAGCTTGCTAATTTCTGTGGTGTCTGCTTGCATAATTGAATTAGTCTCCTACTTATCTGCCACAACTGAGTACCACAGTTGTCAGAAGAATCTGCCATAACAAAAGTAAGCTGTTTAATAATTTTCTTCAGAATTTCAAAGTATTTCAGAATTGTTCTTATTCCTTAATGTTCCTCTCATTATCCCAGGCATATTCCACATTGATGTGATTGTGTGTCCCTGACTGGGCTGTGCGTTCCTTTCCAAGCAGCTGTTGCTGTAGGTCCTCTTACTTGTATGCATAAAAACCTTTTAATTCACATTGAAAAGGGTAGGAATCATGAAATAGAAATCAATTTATTGTGCATGAGTTTCTTATACACATGATGATCAAAAGTTTATAATGATCTTCTTCTTTTCACTGTATCCTGTTATTGAATGAACTTCTGGCTGGAAGTACAGGCTTGTCATAACTATTTGAAAAGGAATTCAGAAAGGTTTGAGTCCTCTGTGTTATAAAAATGTAGTCATACTTGTTTGAGGTAGTAGTGGATCTTCCTGCTTTGATGTCTGGTCATATCATACCTTCATGCTTTCAAAATTCACTGCAGTGTTCTCTGTATTTCTTCTTTATAGAGACAGATCAGCTCTTCACTGAGCAGTGTAGCACAGAGATCTGCAAATTAGGGAATGGCTAAACCTGCAGGTCCATGGGGTACAGTACCTTACAGCCTTGCCTGCTCAAGTGCAGAGGCTGTAATGCTTCATTCATGTGAATTCAAAGCAAGGGCAGGGCTTGTTAGCCTGTGCACAGCATTGGGAACACATTTCCACTATCCCACATCTGTGCCAATGTTGACACAATCATCTGAGGAATCTGCCTCATGTTCAGCATTTCTGTGGAGTTAGGATGAGTGGAATAAATATGGCACTTGCAGTGTAGACAAATCCTTTCCTGTACACTATATTCAGTAGAATAAAGTCACGTTTAGTTTTTTAATAATATAAGTGGTGTATATACAGACATCTCTGTCCAATTTTCCTTTTTTTGGGTACTTTTTTCTTATGCTGTCATACCTCTTGCAGTGAGTATTACAAAGAACTGCTAACTTCCAAAGTGTCATTTGTTCCCCTCACAAGCTTCTTCTGAACATTTTTCTCACAGTTCACTCTTTCCCTAAATCAAACACTGAATTGACACCTGTAGTATGATGTGATTTTTTTAACCTCTGCCTATGGCTGCTAATCTTACTCCGTTTCTTTCAGAAGTGAAATGAATTGTTCAAGTTCATAGGAATTTGCTGATACCATGTAGCATATTCAGAAATCCTTCATTTTTAAACTCTTACCTCAGCATACTATTTTTGAACCTTAAAAATGCCTTTTAAATCAGTATTTCCATTTTGAGTGCCTGTACTTTGACTGACACTTGGCCTTACTAAGACTGATACTTCAGTTGAATTCTTACTGTCTTTCTACTACTCTTGTCCAATGATGATGCTTCCTCTTGTTGCTGAATGGTATGTTTGATTTCTGTTTGCTTGTTCTGACAGACAGGATGATGATCAGTTGTCATACAGGATTTCTGACGTTGACTACTTGTTCAATTTCATTTCTACCCCCATTTATTTTTTGCTCAGAAGTGTAGATGAAAATAAAAAGTCTTATTTATATCTGGTATTCTCTTCATTGGTGGAAATGCTTCTGCCATTTTAGGAATTAGGATAAAAGACTTAATCTTCAGCTTCACTACAAAAAAAACAGGGCAACAGGTCTTGCAGCAGAAGTAATAGGTGAGAGTTTTCAGTCTTCAGACTGCAGAGCTTCTGCAAAGGAGCAGGGAGAAGGGTAAAAGATGTTTTCCCTAAGTCTGACCCAAAGGATGTTCAAATACACATAAAAAGACAAAAGGTCTTCTGTTTCTCTAAATTATTAAATTCTTGAGTTAAGTCTTTTCTTATAAGATTACTGTAATGTTTTCCAAGAAGCAACCTAAAAGTATCTAAAGAGGTTTCCCACTTAATTTCAGATTTCTTATACTGTTTTGCAGAACCGTGAGAAGGATCCAAATACTCATTCTAAGTGGTTCTGTTGGTTCTATTTTTTACCTACAGTCATTGCAGTTATTATAATAGTCTGTAGTTCCAGGTCAGTTCAGTGCCTTTTCATGTGCTGTGATAACTCTGAATCTCATTGTGAATCACAAGGAGAAATAAAAGTGTACATGGAATTCTCTGCTTTTGTGGCTTATATGCCATGGGAAAGTTTTTTGCTAAAGCTGCCATGACTTGTAGAAGACTATAATAAATACTTCTTTCAGTGAATTTCATTATTAACTTGCTAAAAAATATTGAGATCTTTGATTTTAACATAATTACATAATTGCTTGAATAGGGCAAAAATTCTGAGGCAGTTCTGTGTGGTATGCTTTTTTATCATACATACAAAGAACACATTTCCTGACTCTTGTAGAAAATGATCTGTTTTACTGTAGAAAATGTAAAATCTTTCATCATTGAAATATTGTATATTTTCATGTTTGGTTTGTATTGCATTTCTTTTTCTCTTTACTAATGGAGAAGTTAAATAATACTGAAATACTTAAATGAAGAATTTAGTGATTTGTGGGTAGAAAGCTACATCAAATACGAAATTATTTATGCTTTGGTTTTACCTGCTGTAATGCAGTTGTAATGCAGAATAATTTGAGGTTATTCACTGTCCTTTAACAGCATAAAACTTGTATACGTATTTTCCACAGGTGTATCACTGTCAAATGCTATGGTAAATGCTGGGCTGACAACATTTAAAAAAATTGAAGACATAAATGCAAGGGAGCTTGAATTGGTAACTTAATTGTTTTGTACATAGATAAATATAATAGGGAAAATACTGAGGATTAATACTGTTACCTGTAAAAGCAGTATAGTTAATATATATTTGCTACATGATCATAGCAAAATTTAGATATTTAGGTGATTAATTAGTTTTATCTAGTAGAATTTAAAAAGTTGTGTAGTTACTGCTGGTTTTCCTTGAAAATGTGTATGATGTTTTGTTGTAGCAAATTTAATCTGAATAATGATTTCACTGATTTGTTTGGCTGTGGAAAGCAGATTCTTAAATATGTAGAATTTCATCACTAACATGGTTTGAAACAAAGGACAATATGCACTTCTCTATTAGATGTGTTGGAAAAATATAAAGGGAATATGTATTTGCAGTTTCTCTTAGTGTAGGTTAATTATGAAAATCCCAAATTTCCATTACTGCAAGTTTGAGATAGGAGTACAATAAAAATCTAAATCATCTATAAAGCACTTCTTATTTTAGGAAAGGTAAATATCACCCTAGGTCTGGATTTTTGGCTCTTGGCTTCTTTTCTGCAGAAACTGTTATTCCGGTATTATTGAAGATGTAACAGACTTCTAAATCTTACTTGGCTTTTTCTGCTTTGACTTATAAATTTTTCTCATTTTTGGCTCCTATTCTGTTTTTTCTTGTTATTTGTTCTGTTTTAGTTAAAGTTGGTGCAACATAGAACATCTCATATAAAACCTGAGTAGTCATTAGTAGTTAATCGGTTTTTAACTGAACAGAAGCAGTAACAACATGAAAAAGAGTTGGAATTTTCTTTTGGTAATGTTGCTGTTCTGGGCATCACTGACAGTAGAGAACCAAGGGTGAAAAGAGCTTTTGTTGCTAACACAATTACTCAGGTGATTTTGATTCCTTGGATTTACATCTTTGCAGATTTTAAACAGACATCCTCCTTTTGGAAACCAGATAAAAGAGTCTGTTTTGCACCTTCCAAAATATGAACTTGAAATTGAACAGGTACATTCTTTTATATTTATGGTTTTATGCTAGTATTATTAAATGAAAAAGCAAAAGCTGACTTAAAGAAATTTTGAGTCTTCACAGATAGAAGATCACACAATATTGTGACCTCCTTCCAGCTTAGTAGATAGAATGAAACTCCTAAATCTCAAAGGAGAGCCTTGAAACAGACATTCCCCATAATATATTGGCCTCTCTCGTTAATAGCATTTTATGTTACAGATGTAAACCGGTATATTCACATTCTAGCATTATATGTGAGTCTGAGAGGCCTCTTCTATCTTGAATTTAAACAAACCCTAGAGACAGCAAAACACCCAAATAAAGCTTACCGAAATGGTGTTAGCTCATGTTTATTTTTTACAGCACACTTAGGAATATAGAGAAACAGTAAATTATTACATTAACCTAGCTGGTGCCCTTTCAAAGGAAGGGTACAATTCTGTGTGTAATCAAGAGCTTTGAGGTTCTGATAAACATTTTGGATCACAAAGACACCCTAGCCTTCTAAAATGCAAAATTTGAAAAGTAACATTAAGGTTGGTAGAAATGAAGACATATTTGAAGTTAAAATATGTGAAATAGTATTGGTATAACAATCACTTCTGGTTTACTTTTCATTTGGCATAATACTAGATGAGTAGCTCAATTCTCAGGACAGATTTAACAATTATAAATATCTTACAGAGAATGTTGGGATGCCAGTATATAACTTCTACATAACAAGTGTTACTCTTGCATCTTTGTCTTTGCATTTGTCTTTGATTTGCAGTACTGAATCAAACTTAGGATATTCAGCTATGGCTGAGTTAGTACTGAAAATCAGTGTCTCAGAACAACAGATAGAAATTGTACCACAAATTCAAATTGCTTGAGTCAAGCTTTTGTGCTTCTTTCAACAGATAGAAAGTGATGGAAGGGCATGTATTTTACTTCGCCTGTTTTAGCAGTTATGTCTTCTGTATCATTTTCCTTAGCTTCCCAAATACAGTGACACATTGGCCGAAATCTTAGTAACCGTCAAATTAACAAACTATGAGCAACTACAGACAAAGAGAACAGCACCAGACTTTCACTATGTTACGCTGGTCATAGGAGATGATGACAACCAAGTCATTTTTAATCAGAAAATTATGTATGTATGATCAGGTTTTTTTTGCCTCATGTCGTTTTATGGTGTTGGCTTTTCATCTGTTTTGTGTCTTGCAGTTTTTTCAATATTTTCTACTGATGTCTAATAGTACAAAATTATTCTTTATCCTGCAGCATTTTCTAGTCACTGTTGTCATTTAAAATGCTACACAAGATTCAGAAACCCCCAAAACATGCCAGTGTGCTTGTCAGTGCAGACAGCACTGTAAATATCTGTTCAACATAAATGTCATATTATGGAAAAGTCATAATAATTTTCTCATAAATATAAAACAAGTAAAATACCTATTAAAAAGATAGATAAAGCAATTGTTACTTATTCGTGTTAGCTATATTTCTTTAATTATATTTTAGAAATTGAGTTTTTCCCTCAGAGATGGAATTAAGTTCTCCAGTTAGCTAAGAGATGCTTGGAGCAAATGGGAAAAGAGAAACAAAATCTTTTCCAGCTGCTTGACCTTCATGAGAATTCTGGCCAAAATCTGGCACTGAAACTGATCTGCAGGATCCCAGCCCTCTTATGGCCATAAATCACACATTATTGGAAAGTTATTCTTAGGCCAGTTATCAAAACTAAAGAACTAGGACCAAATACAGCCTCTTGGTAACAGATTCTGTAGTGTGCAGTTGTGTTTTCATTGTCCATGTCTAACAACTTTGCTGATGCATTACAGGGATTCTGTGCTGCTGAAAACTGGAAATTGGATGAAGAAAATTGAAGTTAAAAGAGCTCTTAAATCAGAAGATATTAGTATAAATTTAATTAGTTCTGATTATGGTAGGTTAGGGTATTCTTTGAATTAAAAAAATATGCATAAGATTTTGGAACAAATTACTAGAACACTTTCTATTAAGCCAAAGTATAATAAAGTGAGCTTGTCTGGAAACAAACCTTTATTACATGCGTTTTAGTGGGTTGCATACTATCTCTCACAATTACTTATCTGTTTAATTTACTACCACATTAAGGAACTGGGAAGCATCAAAACGGGTACTAGGAGATATTTTGTTCTGTTGATACAAATTGGGATTTTCTTTTGTCTTTCTCCTTCAAGTGAGTTAACTTTCAGTAGGGATAACTATCAGCCTGACAGGTTATTGATGCTGAGCAGAGCTCTTTGTGAATGGTTAGGTTTTGCATTGTAATAAAGAGGTGTTGGATATGGATTCATCTCCACTTTGGTAACAAGAAATTCCTACAGCTGAAAACATTGTTCCTTACCATGTGCAGATTTAAACAAGGGTCCCCTCAGTGTCAGTTTCCATACAATTGGACTTATAGCAGCAAATGAGGAGAGATGCTCACAACCTTGAAACACAAAACTTTGAAAAACAATTTAAAAATAGACTGGCTTTATTAAATTCTGTCATCATGCCCCACCAGTAAAGAAGATTACTGTGTGCTAGATTAACTGAAGTGTAGTTGATGCTTCCATGGTGAGTATTGATGCTGAGATTATTACAATAATAAAGCCTGGAATAATCTATATTTCTATAGCTAGATCTGTGGCTCTGGAAAAAGAAATGTTTTCTAACCACACAGAAATGAAAATTGTCCTTTTATCTACATGTTGTATTGAGTTCAGTAAAAATCAGCACAACAGTTAATTTTTCTGAAACTGGTAATGGTGAAATTAGACTAAAACCAGGTATTCCTAGTCTCTATTTATTTTGAAGTCTGTTCCTATTTCAGACTTAAAGGAAATCTCACATTTTTTAAAAGTGTGGTTTTCCAGCAAATTTTATTTCCCTAATAAAAGACAAATTTACTCTCTTTACAAAGGGTGTCTCTTGTGAATACTGGCAATTCAACTTGAGAAGCATTATCAACAAACATACACATTTTATGCCTTTGCCAGTACAGAGCTGCTGATACTCCTGAACACAGACTGGAGTAGAGTTTAAAAGTTGAAATTTCATCAGCAGTGCAAAGCCATAGATAAATGTAGTTTTAACACAAGAAAATTTGGTTAAAGGAACTAATTTTGTTTTTCTTCTAGAAACTATGTCTTTAATTTTAAAAAATGTTTGGGGCTTTTAGTCTCAATCCTCAAGAATCTGGTCGTGCAAGAGCATGCTTTAAGGGCAAATTATTTTTTAAAATTTCCATTATCTTTGAGTAACATGTACTTGCTTAAACACTGTAGAAAACTGAGGAAATCAGTAGTATAGAAACAGTTTAAACTAGTTTTAATATTTTTGTCTTTTTTTTTTTTCAAGTTGGCCTTGATATACAGCGAGCATATACAGCCTTCTACTTAACACCAAAACCAGAGGGACGTAAGGTGCTTACAAATCAAAATTTGAAAGCTGAATCTACACTTGATAGATGTTATGGCTCACCCCAAAGCCTGCCAGCAGCAAAAGTAGATACAGGTAAATGGTCAGATCTCAATATCTAGCTAATATCAGAGTCAACAGAAAATCGGATTTTGCTTCCACTAGGGAACTAGATCTTTATTTATCCCTGCTGTTTCTTTCTCAAAGGTAATAAAAATACAACTCTGCTGCTTCTACTTGTCAAGTACTACACTGCAATTCTTTGATGATCTTGAAAGCAAGAAAAGTCATGGGTGTTTGGTATCCAATATTGCTGTCTGAATTTCTGTATTTATCTAGGAGGCAAATCTAAACAGGAGTTTGATTACAAGAAGAATGGAAACAGAGAATGCAACCACCGCTGTAAAAATAAAGATGTGTGTGGGCATGACTGCTGTGAGTTTCATTAAATCTACTATTTCTGATACTTTTAGACAAATGCAATTTAGAACAGCTCCCATCATATCAATGGCTGCATTAACAGAAACAATTCAAGCAAGAGAGTGGGGCCTGAGTTACGATGCTGTCATAAAAGCAGTTATAAATAGCTTTGGCAATAGCACTTTTATAGGCACTACAATGGTTAATAATACTTTTTGTACTTAGCATATAATTTTGAAAAATATCAAGCTTGTTACACTTTTATATAAATACTGTTAGGTCTTGTAGTTCGGATTTTAAATCTTTTAGAATCTTTTAACAGCCGATACTAAGCTTAGTGGCAAAGTTTTTCAAAGCAATTTGAAAATAATTAGGATTTATCCCTTATAAACTAATCTAAATACTATTTTGCTTCATTTTCTCAGGTAAAACTGGAGTACCTCCAAAGTCACAGATGACTGGAGACACAAAGTTTTCTTTGTACCTAGCTGATTTAAGGAGCAGGAACTCAGTTTCATCTATACCCCCAGTAAAACGGCTAAAGGTTCACTTGAATGCACTCAGCCATTTCTTAGGTTTATTTTAATCTGTTACATATTTGCAGGAATTGTTTCCAGAGAGAATTTTATCACTAAATATGATAAACATTCAAGTTTGACTTTTCTGTGTGGAGTGCAAAAAGCAAAGTCTGGGAATGTCCAGGAATTTTTGAGAGATTCTGCTGTTCTTTGGGACACTTCCACTGGCCCACTTTTCTGCATGTCCTCTGTATTTTTTCTTTTATGGCATTTGATAGGTTGTGGTTGGTGAGGCTCAGAGGCATCATTGGAAGGTACTGCACTGTGACTTGGTTTGGCAAAAGATGACTTGAATGAACCAAACCGTGGTATTTATTAATCACGCTACTAAGAGCCCTTTTTTCCACTGCTTATAAGAAAACCATCCCTATTAGTTTTAAACTTCTGAAAGATTTATGGTTTGCACTTTATTCCTCTGTATGTAGGGTTAAACTAGGTCCTTCTGCAGCAAGAAAGACATTTGAGGTATTGGAGGGTTTTATTTGCTCCTCACAGTTTTGTTTGCTTGTTTGTTTGCAATAGAGGATTATTTAGCCTACAGCTAACACAGATGAGTCAACCAGTCTGGCTTTGCCAGGGTGCTTGGATACCTCCACTAGAAGTATATAATTCAAACCTTTTTAATGGAGTACATTAGATAAGCAGACATCAAAAAGGTTTTATGACATTTGAATATTACACTAACTCACAGTATTAATGATGTCATTAAGCTTGTTAAAAAATAGAAGTTCTCAGTGTGATTATATCTTAAACATTAAAATATTTTGCTTGCTTCAGATGCAGATGTTAAATCAAGCTGAAAATGTGGACCTCAGACAATTTGTTTTTACACCTAAGTCTTTATTGCCAGCCTTGCCAAGGTATTGCCAAGTATAATTTTGTGAATAAAATTATTTTGCAGCTTTCTGCAACTGTTTTACTGACATGTCAAGGATTTATTGTTTTTTAAATAGGTCAAGCAATAAACTGTCATCTTTATCACCTTCAGTGGACCAGACAGGTAATACTAATACCTTAGAAGTATCTCAGAAACCACTGCAATCCTGGAATTGTGGAAAGAGCAGTAAGTTATTGCTAATGTTTAAAATTACACTGTTCACTGTTTTGATCGTTAAATTAATGCTTCATATTTTTCTGCCACATATAAAAGCAGATACTGTTTTTCAGATGCTTTGAGTGTGGACTTTGACCTGAGAGATGATATTTGGGATGATATTGATGATGAGAAATTGGTATTTGCTAGTAATTTTGTCAGTAGAGAATTAGGTAAGTTTATTTCAACAAATTTTTTTCTTTCCTACATACAAATTATTGTACAGGATATTATTTGAGAATAAATTATTACATTATACAATGAATAGGACTGAATAGAAATGGTTAATTCATTGACTTACAGGTTTATTAAATGTCACATATATTTTGAAGAATCTAATGCAGAAGCGAGAGTTGAAAAAATCACAATTAAAAATTTTTGATGGCCTACAAATGCATAATTTTTGTTGCATGATGTTCACTGACTGTATATCTCTGCTTATCTTTATATTAATCCAAAACCCCCAGAAGAAATGTTTCAAGTGATGAGACACTTTCATAATTTTCAAAGTATTATTTATCATATCATGTGAAATATTTAGCAGGGGTGGTGGCTGCTTCTCAACTCTTTTTAAAACTTTCATTCTTTCACAGAACATGGAAATACCTGCCTTCAAATTCCAGATGAACGTCAACCTCTCTGCCAGTATACAACAAGCAAAGCCATATGTAACATTTCAAAAGAGTAAGGCTTACATAATTTACTACTATTTTATTCAGTTTAAAATATTGTCAGAATTTCACACGTATCTGTGTAATTAAGTATACAGAAGATTGTTCACTCATAGAAGTGAGTGAAATTTCAATGTTCAAAAGGTGCGAGTTGTTGAATGATTTTAATTTGGTTTTTATTTAAGTGTGCAGGTAAATAAGTAGAAAATCCAGAACTGAAAAGCAAATAATTTTGCCATTCTGTAATAATACTGAAATTATTCAACTTGGTGTTTTCAGTTCATGCACAGTACAAGACAATACCAATATTCAGAACTCAAATGCTTCTGTGGTCAGTAGCACATCAAAAGTGAATTTATCTGCACAGAATATAAATACAACTTTGGTGAGTAAAAATATATTGATAATAGAATTTTCTATTACTAGATTATTTATTGTATAAATGTGTTTGCCATATCTGACTTATTAATCAATTAGGACATCCTGAATTTCTGAACCTCTCTGTGTTGTCCAACCCTGCATGCATTCTGTGTTCAGTGGAATATTCCTGATACAACAAAATAGGGTATGAATTTACTTTATATAGCATGATATCAAAACCATTTACTCAATTTGATAGTTTTTCTATGCAGTACAGTTAGATTCATCACATTCTTGGTCCTTGTCAAACACCATAATATCAATTAAATACCAGTACTGCTTTCTACAATAATCCGGGAGTTTCCGTTGGTTTAACCATATATCCTTTTAAACTTTTATGTTGCAGTTGAGTTTTCAGGAAAAAAAGCATTCAAGTCTTTCTCAAGAGCGAAAAAATGTACAGTGTTCTTCCAGCCCAGAAATAATCTCAGATTCTGCTACATTCACTAGAAAAGAAGATTTTTTTATCTTCAGGAAAGAACAGGAAAAAGTAGATCCTAGGTAATAATAACATATATATTTTTCTGTTTCCTCAATGTTCCAGTGCTTAGTTCTTTCTGGAACACAGAACTTTATGCAATGTGTTAGTTTCTAATATTCATTGTTAAAAATTGAGTTTTCACAATAATAGTAACAATTAACTTTTCTTAAGTTACAATTATTTTGCTTATCTTGGTTTCTCTTGACTCTGTATAGTGTTCCTGATTCCATAGGTTTTGATGTGCTATACCTAATTTATTTATTTGTTTGCTTAATCTTTAGATATCTTCATGATGATGAATCCAGTGATGTCAAGCCCCTTCTTGGAATATTTGATGGTATTTTGTAAAACATGTAAACAAAATACATTGTAAGTGCTGGGGAAAGAACTTACAGTCAATTTTACAGTGAAGGCTTCAGTTAAGAGAATTTGATTTCTGTTGTGTACCTATTTATCAATAGTTGGATTGCTGCACAGAGTATATAATAACAAAACTGATGGCTTATTTAAAGAATATAAGAAGTAATATCTTGTTTTGATAAGTACTCAAGTACTTTTATTGACCTTGCTGTTTTCATGATTATAAAGGAAAATACTGAAATATGTCAAAGGAGTGTAATTCACAAATTGAGGGTGCTATTATAAATATCAGAAAATCCCATTAGAGAAAGTAAGGGATTTGTAGTAATGTGTTTGTAGTAACATGTCCTGCTTCTCATGTAATCTTTAAGTGAATGCAAGACTCTTTCCTTGGAAATTTTGTAAGGTTTTTGGGTCTTTCTTTCAGTTTCTCTAAAGCTGAATTTTTCATAGTGCAGCGTCTGTAAAGTAGTTAGATTTATAAACAGAAGTAATAGAATGGTGAATTATTCTAGATTCTAGATATTCCCTTTGACAGTGCTATGAACACGTGAAAAAAGTGCAACTTAAACAGGTATGTTTCCAGATTCTCAGCAAACCAGTTGTTAAATGTCTGTAAAAATACTCTAAAACTCTGTTGCCTGTTCAGTTTCATACCCAAGATCATAAAATGGACATTCATGTGTCCTAATACAGTTTAGGCACCAGGTATTGGATTTGGGTATCTTCTTGTAGCTTTAGTGTTTGAATAGTAGACCTTGTAAGTTCAACAGTTAGTGGAATAGATGATATTGCCTAAAATACAAGAGAATGTTAATTTTTACTGTTAATTATTCAAAATGTGAAGAATTAAAATGTTGCAATCGCATGTGGAACATTAGCTGTCTGTTCTTTCGACATTGTGGTGCAACTAAATGCAGCCATGTTTTGCTGCACTACCAGGTTGTAATTTTCTAAGCTAACAACATTTTGCTTGACTCCAGTGTTTCCTTATGCTTTTGACTTTATATAAGTCTTCCCCTATGAAAGAAGGGCCTCATCTAAGCAGCCTCAGTACTCAGCCCCCAATATGTTTTTGACTGTGCAAATGCCAGCAGGCCCAAGCTTAAATCACTTTTCTGCACCTCAAGTATTTTATTACATATCAAAGTTATTAGTATGTCACATCTCTTTTAGTCAGATCTTTTTAAATTAAGCTTCCAAACAGATGTGACTCAGAATTACTACTGCTACATTTAGCCCAGCAATCCTAGTCATGTACACATTATAGTTCTGTGTCAGGGTAAGATTTAGGAATGCAGATCTCCTGCCTGTCATCATCTTCCAATTTCCATGGGAAACAGATGGCTCCTAGGCAGATGCAGTGGTGTTTCTCAAAAGATGCTTCATATAAATGACTGGTGGACCAAAACCTCAAGTCATGCCCCAGAAGGTCAGTGTTGACATAGCTATGGAGAGCTGTAATTGCCACTTTTTAATTGAATCCCATTAAGTGATAAACCTAGTTCACCTGGACTCCCTGTCTACTCACTAGAAAGAGACAGACACTGTCAGAAGATGTTCCAGATGGTAACTGGGCTGCATTACTCTCTGGTGGAACTCTCCAAATTACCTGTGATGAGAGTGACATGGAGAAGCTGGTGTGATGTCATTTCAGACAGGCTCACTGAATATTGCCTTGCTTGTGCATGTGAGACACTGGGTTCCTTTATCCAGGTAAGGATCTAACTTTCCTAAGGTGAATAAAATGGCAAAAGATGGCTGTGCTTTGTTTCAGGTGCTGACCAAATGCTAAAAGAGAGTAATTAAATTCAACAGGATATCATCAGACATTTTCACTAAGCTACTAGCAATGAGTAAAATAATGAGTAAAATGTATTTTTTAAAAAATATGTTAAAGCACTGTTAGAGTCTAAACTGATCCTTATTTTAATTCTACATAGAGTTGAAATATTAAATGAGTGGCTTGAGTTTCAATCAGTGGGATTGTGTAAGTAATTCTTTGGGGATACAGCAGGATGCCACAGACTTTAGTCTGGGGATGACTCTACAAAATTTACATTATAAAAAATACTGTTTCCTATAATGAAGGAAAACTCAGTGTGATGAGAAGTCAGATTTTACTGTCTTACTTGTGTGATTCGCCATAATAAAATACATGCTTATACCTGCTTTTAATTTAACTTCAACTTTCTTATATGCTTCCTTGTCCTATCACACATATTGATTTCAAACTATAAACTGAGGTCATTCATATCTGTGCCTGAAGAAAATGCAATATGCACTCAAAACGCATAATCTTCAAAAACAGTGGGAAAATAAGTACAATGTTAAAACATGTTGCCAGACATATTTGTATATAAGGTAAGTTTATAGCATACAGAATACTGCAAATGTATTGTGACATAATTTTCATTTTGTAGCACGTCTTGAGCACATTTTAATTATGTAGCCTTTATTCATTTATTTGAAGATTTTAATTAGTTAAACATCACAGTAATTGTTAAAGTAAGAGCATTGGACTGCTGTTATTTGGGCGTATTTTAACTTAGATTTACCTTCACAGAATAGTTATGTGAGGTATAAAAGTCGGTGTTCTTATAGGCAGTCAGAATAACGATTAAGATGAACAGAAGTCGCCATGTGGAACCAATATACACAAAATAGTTACAATCAGTCATTTTGGAGCACAAATGATCCCACTCTAATGTACCAGTGGTACCTCTTCTGAAAGAAAGGGTGTCTTGCGTTAGCTCTTTATGTTATCCCCATCTGCATTTTATGTAGATGAGCAAAAGAGCTGTATCATGTCAATTGTTTTATTGCCAGAATCTTTAATTATATCTCTGAAATGAGATCCATGAATGCCTGTTTTTTTCCAAGCTCCTTTGCTTAACAAGGAAATACAAAAGGAGGTACTAATCAGGGTAAAATTCACTTCCTGCAGAGGGCTAATAACACGCTGAATTTTTAGATGACATCCATGAGAGTTAACTGAGGCACCTACAGTGTTTTTCAATGATGAATTTCAACTTGACTGAAAACAATCAGAAAAAGGACAAGTGTTTATTGGCTGCCACTGTTCAGTTGAGATAAAGGCCAACCTGGCTGAGCCATGCTTCTGTATTTGTTCTTGAAATCTGTGAGACATTAAATTGTATCAGTTTAAGCTTTCATTTTTCTCCCAGTATTAGAACTCCTGGATGGGCATTTCGGATGGAATGGGCTGGGATAAGCACTGCATCTCTGTAAGCACCAGGGGCCCTTGGTCCCTTTTGTCACTGGTCTATCTCTAGGTGATGCTGATCACTGTTACTCTTCCCCCTGGTTGTGAAGTGACAGGAAAAGATGAGCTACTGTTAACTTGCAGTCCTGCCCTTAACGGGTCCCAGTCTAGACTGTTTATACCAGTTAGGGAGAGTTGTTTCCCAGTTGGTTTTAGTGTGCTACATATCACACTGAAACGCTACACTTTGACTACACTTTGGGGAATGTGCTTTGAGTGGTCCTGAGTCTGTCCTCTTGTGTTTTTTAAATGGATGACTTCTATGTGCCAGGACTTGAGGGGCACATCTAATTGGTGGTGTGTGAAAGTGTTAACACATTTTACAGAAATGCAGTAGATGGTACTGGGTGGACATACTTCACATAAAGAAGATGTATGTCCTTTCAAATATAATAAAATATAAAAGTGCCTAGATATAATAACAAGTAATTTCTTCCTGTATTTAACATACGCTGCATGGAACTAGCATGTCTTTTTGACTGAGGCTAGATGGCAATTCCTACATTGTAGATAGCTGAGCATAGGGAATAAGACAAAACATTTTGTTTTGAAGGCTGTAAGGGTATTTTGTTTATATAAAGGAAGAAACGTTTCTTTTGTAACTGTGAAACTTCCTATTAAAGGATGCATATAGCTTTCAAAATAAAAATACTCTTGTAACTGTAAATGGCTATGATATATTTGCTGTTCCCCCACCCGCTTAGAGGCAAAACCTATTTATGAGGCTTTATTAAGTGCAAATAATTCCCATGGCTTCAGCACAGAAGAATCAGCTGCAGAATATAGTCTGATTTGCATATAAATGACACGATTTCTGCTCAGAAATGTATATTGAAAAATACATATTTCTACATTGGAAACCTGATATTCACACATATTAAGGTCAGCTTGCATAACTTGTTTTAAGCTGCTGCATGTTGATACCTGATCACACTTCCAGCTAGATTCAGGCCAGGTTTAGGCTTTATCCTTTGAAATTATGGATTTCTTCTTTTGATCTAATTAAGCTATAATTTAGAGAAATAGATTCCAAACATTTATCTCATCAGTTTAAGGACTTAAAATTACTCAGAATATTCATCAGTACAAGTGGAAAATTCAGAACTTGGCATTTTTCCTTGTCTCCAGTACTGTGAATTTGTGATGTAAGAGAATTCCTGTTGTTTGGGTGAGACAGAAAAAGGCTGGTACAGTAATTTCACGATTATAAGCCGCACCTGAATATAAG
>VRYO01002482.1:414097-524097 GCA_009812075.1 Sialia sialis
TTTTTTGTGTGCTTTAATTTATGTAGTAGCTAATACAATGAACCTTGCCATTGAACACTGTATATTTTCACAGATTCATATTATATCCTGATTTGCCAATACCTTTGACGGTGTTTCTTTAAGCCAGCCAAGCCACTCATTCAGGGCAAGTGTTCACTTACTGACAGGCTCCTGTTGCTTCTTAGAGCTATCCTAAAGTAAAAGAAGGATGTTGGACAGATGGGCATTAGATGGGTTTGGAAGATACCTGGTTTTCACCAGGTGAAAACACCTTGGTTTTCAAATTCTTGCCTGTCAAAGGCTTTACTGAGCTGAATGCTGTTGCTGGAAGCAGTAGGTTTGTCACCTAAGAGAGACTGATTTGCCACAGTCAATTGCCACTAGTTTTGAATGCCTTGTGAAGAGCTTGACACAAAGAAAAAGCCAAAGTAGTGCTATACAGAAACTTACATGTGCAGATCAGAACCTCCATTTTAGCAATTTCTTTCAGCTTATAAAGGCTATTAAATTATCTGAATTTAAATGAGGTGTAACGGTTTATTACTGTTTTTCCTGGTTGTAGTGTAATATTTTAGTTGTTGTAGTCCATACTTACTAGGTTCTTTGGTGTGAAAAGTACACTGATTTTATCCCAGAACTCTCTCCTTGTACCTTATGTGTTATGCCTAGAGAAAGTTTTTCTGTCTAGTTGGGAATTTCTACTCCAAGAATAGTCACTTAGCAACTGTGTCATTTATCATTTTCAGTATCATTTATAAAGATTTTAGACTCTGAGATCAGTTTGGTTTCTAAAAATTGTACTAACAGATGTAAAAGGTACATTGACCAAAGCATCAGCACATTATTAAATAACAGTAATTTCACGAATATAAGCCGCACCTTTTTCATTGAAGAATCCAGCCTACCCCAGTAGTGCGGCTTATATTTGGGTGCGGCTTATAATCATAAAATTACTGTAATTTTATTTCTGAAGTATGGCAGCAGAAGAGATAAAGAAAGTGTCAGCCATTAAATAGATATGCTTTTTTTGTGATACATCCCAGAGATTCTTTTGAGAGACTGGAGGCTTGCTTAGTGAGGAAAATAACCTGTGTTAGGATGGTAAGAGGTACAAGTGATCTCTCTCCCTCCCTGTCTCCTGGGTGTCATTGTCTCTGACAACCACATTAGCAGAAGCTTAGATGCATTCTTAGCTTCGGGAATGGATTTGCTGAAGTGACAGTGCATACTGAGGATAATGGTAAAAAATGGGCAGTGTATTCTGGAAGAAAATAAACTTGGCAGCTTGCAGTGGTGGAACACAGCTTCAGATAAGCATGTGGTTCAATAGAAATTAGTCTCTGTCCATAGACTTTATAGCAGCCGATCAGACCTGCTCTTTCAGTTCAAGCAGTTAATAATATCTCAGCACTGTAGCTTAAGGGATATAATTTTTAAAATTATTGTAGTGTGGGACCTATAAATTTCAGCACAAAGAAGGCACTATTCCATATAATTTATTTTAGATTTCCATCTAGGGTATGTTCTGACACTCCACATGAAAGTCAAATTGTCCATGTAAAATGGTTTTCAGGTGATAAGTTGACCCCTGGGGTTTTAGTAAAATAATAGATTCAGAATTCCATCTGACTCCCCAATCTATAAAAGCTAGTTATCAGCTGTTTGAAGGATTTGATAAGAAAGGGGAAAAAAGAGAGAGCTTTTGTATAGTGACATTTTTCTCATTAATGGGGACAAGGTAAGAATCACAAACTCCTTCTGGATTTGGTAGTAAATACGCTGCTGACATGTTCCAGAAGGTAGCTGTTCTGTGTGAGGAGTGTATGTCTGTAATCCTCCACATGCATATGGAACAAGGAATATTTCTAATAGACATGTACAACCCGTCAAAAGAAGGACGTTTACTATGCCATCATCTGGCCATCATTTCTAAATGCATTCCATCACCAGAGCCTACTTCAGCAAAAGTTTTGCTGCAGAATGACTGTCTTACAGTGCCTAGAGACACGGTAGAAGAATAAAAAATATTTTTTCTACTGGCATTCTTCAGTATTTAGATGTAGTGCAAAACAAGTGGTAACCTGAAAGAAATGAGATGTTATTTTAAGTTCTTGTCTGAACACTCTTACAGGACCTGCTGTGATTTTTTTTCTAGTTTTGTTATTTAATTGTATTTTCTTGAGAATACTTTAAAATAGTTCCTACTGTAACTTGTGACTTTCCTGTTAGTTTAAGCAGATCCAGAGTTGGGCAGAGGTTTTGTTGCGTGTTGTTTTAGTAGACGGGTGTATCTGCATGTTCAGTGAATAACAGAGGGAAATAATAGTGAATAACGGAGGAAAGGTGACAGTAAGATAGGACCAGAAGCAGCCTGCTAATAAAATGCTAAAAGCATGTTTCTGCTTAGTGCATTTGAGTGCCTCTTTGAATTTTAAGCAAAGAAAATACCTCCGGCTTTTAAAAAACAACTATGCTCAAGAAAATACGACTTTCCTAAAATCTTTGTGAATAAAAGGGTTTGTCTCAAAGAAAAACCCAAGTCCCTCCTCAGTTGTTTGTGATGTTCCTGTACTTTCCCTTCTTGTGTGGATGGTGAACATTGAGCTCACTGCAGAAGTACTGTTATACTCTGTTGCTGCAGCTTTTGCAGGTGTGAAGAAAGCTACTAGGAGGGAACCCATTTGCCTTCTGTGTTCTGGAAGTGGCAGACATCTCCTCTAAGAGGAACTGAGCAGTGCTCAGGGGTGAAGATAACTCATGCTCCCAAGTTGAGTAGAGAAGGGAAATGTAGTGATCTGAGATCTTGTAGGCAGTGTTGTGGAGGAGCTGGGATTTTTGCTTGTGGGACAGAGCAAGCTTTGGAAGTGACAGGAGAAAGCTAAATTTCCTAGAGGAGGTGTTTGTGGCACCTCTGTGAACCATTTTAGAAATTTTCAGATTGGAAGGAGGACTGGGAAGAAAGATACACACTGTAAGTGACACAACAGGAACGTTAATTTTCAATCTTTTTTATTAATTCTAGCTCTCCAACAGATCAGACTTGTCATGATTTAAAGAACAATTCTATTCTCCCATTCCATTTATCTGCATTTATCTGGATTCTCTTTGTGTGCTTATCAAACAGAAGAATACCTACCTAAACACAATTGCTAATTCCAGGTCCTTGTGGACAGGATGAAAAAGAACTAACAACTCTTACACCTTACCCTTTCCTGGTTTTGGTTGGTTGGGTTTTAGCTTTATAGAGATAACTGAGTGTAGTCCTGCAAGTGGCTAAGTTATATATAAGACATGTGGGACAGGCTTGCTCCCTCACTTGAATGAACTTGTTCAGGTGCATGAGCTGTACTGAGATCTAGTAAAGTTTGCTCAAAAACAAAGCATCTGTTGCATTCTTCAAGTGCTTTTCTTGTGGAAGAGCAGATCTGAGAACCAGAAGAATTTATTAATAACTCTGACTTCTCATATTGACTGGATTTAATCTGCATTAACGCTTTAAAAAGTAGCTATATATTTTCGTTTGGGTTGTTTGTCACTCTGAGGCTGACTTGGAAATCTGTAAATGTCAAGCTTTCAGATGTTAAGTGCTGAAACATTTACCTCTCCACTGAAATAATTATCCTTTGTATTTGTGGCCCCAGTTAATTGCAGGCCTCACCTTTTGCTTACTTAAGTCCTGAGAAGTTGTTTCCTCACCTGGGATGGGATGATGCACAGAAGAAAGCGAATTACCTTATCTGTATTCCTCCATACCCCTAGTATTGGGAAATGCTGGGCTGATACGGTGTCAGGTGCTGTAGCTGTGTAAGTACTCACTGAAAAATCTGCAAGTGCAGCCATAGGTAGAGTTGGTGTCAGACATGAAAACGTTGTGATCCAGCCCTGGAAGCGGAGTCCCAGAGCTCTGCATCTGGAGGACACACAAAGCAGCCACATGCCCAGCATCAGCCTCCTCCAGGACAGGGACAACAATCCATTACTCCAACAAAGTAAGTGGGGTATCTGTTCTAAGACTTTTAATGCGGGACATAACATGATTAAAAAGCAAAACAGGAGGAAAATAGTGGACTACGTATTGCCTCCTTCAGAGGCACAGCTTTAGGAACTACCTGCTGCTTCAATGCAGCACTGAGGCTTCGATGATAATGCTGAGTTTGGGACAATCCTCACCTTTATTCCTGTATTTTGCCTTTTCTCCCCTGTAGACAAACTTTATGTAGATGCCATTTTGTCTACTGCTATACAAAGTTGTGCTGACTGGCCAGATACTTTTGGAAGTGTGACTGGAATGTGCTTGTGAAGACATGGAAACCTTATCAGTAATGAAAACAGTCACTGAGTGTAAATCTGTGTTCTGTCAGAAAAGCTTGTTGATGCTGTGGAGCTCCACTCTTGCCCTGTGTCACTCAGTTGTTGTACCAGGCCAGTTGTTCTGTAAGTTATATGAATTATCTTTTGACAATCCTATCTGTTATCGCTTGGCAATGCTGTTATTGCTAGAAGAAAGTGCATGTCTACAAAGAGCAAAGTACAGCTGTATTTCACTCATCATTGAATTGGAAAGTAGCCTTTGTTTCGTGTATGTGGCAATTGAATTACATTACATCAATGAAACACAGATTCTAAATCCTGCTTAGAATTGTCATTGGCAGCTAGTAATATATTTTCAGTAGTATTTTTTATTTGGAGCTTAGTCAGAATTCACCAATACATAGGTCTGCTTGTTAGCTATAGAGATGGTTGAAAGGGCTTTGGATGCTTCAAGATTTCATCGCAGCTTCCTCATTGCCTTGCAACTGTGCTAGGCTTCGTATCTGTAGTGAAGGAACTAAAGAAAGAGCAGCATTACATTTACATTCCCCTCCCTGTGTGGATTGAATGGGAAATGAGGAGCTCTTTGTCACTAAGTGACACGGGTAATATAATTTCAAGTATTGGCTAGCATTTATAAACAACTGAGTCTTTCTACAGACCCAGACAAGACATTTCAGACCATATTTCTTTAAAAAGGTCATTGAAGAATGCAGCCCCCAGGATGCACCACACACTAACTATTTAGTGTGTCTTTGACAGAGGGCTCACATCGGACATTACTCCTCCCTTATTGCGCTCACAATCGCCGGCCTGAGGCGCTTTGAGGGAGGAATCGCCCATGCGCCGTGCAGGAATCGTGCGTGGAACGAGCCTGGTTCACCCGCGGGAGCTCCGCGCCCCCGGCACAGTGTGGGGAGAACAGCGCGGGGCGGGCCTGGGGATAGCGCGGGGGCCTCGGCTCCGCCTGGGGCCGTGCGGCACCGAGCCCCACTGCCGCGCTGACCGTGCGCGTTGAGACCGAGGTGTGGTACAGCTCGTGCTGCACGCACCCCATGGTGTGTTGCACGGTGTCCGTCCGGAGGGCTCTCGCGTCTCGGCACTGGGGAGGTGGCACACACACCCGAAAGGGCTCGGCCGCGGCCGCCGCCCACCCGCGCCCCGGAGGGACCTGATGGCAGGGCACGCCTGCCCTCTCGGGCAGGTGTTTCCGGACTTATAGGGAGCCCTAAATACTGAACGCTTATGCAAAAACGCAAGTTAAAAAGTGAGGGCGCCAACTATACCGTACCACTGCCAAGCGGCTGTAATTTTACATGGAGAGAGGCCTACGTAAGATGGCCTGTTCTGTGGGCTTCCAGTGTATTGTAACCAAATTAATTGCATGGTTAACAAAGGACTGATGTGTTGCAGAGGGAAGGTGACATACCATCCTTCAGGGATGTTTCCAGACGACGGGGGAGTCGTGTGAGCCACTGCAGCACCGCAGTTCCCACCTGACTCTTAGCTTGTCACTCTGGGGTGACAACGTCGGAGGGGACGGCGCAGCCGGGGTACCATTTCCAGCCACTGCTGCGAGGAGCGCCTCGGTGTGCAGCTCCTCTGCACCGAGCCCATCCGCGTGTCTGCCCGCCCGGCCAGCCCATCACCCTTCCTAAGCGAAAGAAAGGAAAGAACAGAGCCTTTTCGGAAATAGGTTAGGGGATAGTTTTTGTCTCAGAATTTATTTTCTCCTGAAAAGGAAACTACATGCCCAAAGCAGCTGTTGCGCTGACCTCCCTTCGCTGTGCAAGGTCCCCGTGCATGCCGGTGGGGGAAGGGACAAGTGGCAAGACTTGGCTTGGGCCTGCGACCTTGCTGGGCTTGGCTCTGCAAACGGGACCCCAGAGGCCGGCGGTCGTTCTGGGGCTGGGGAAAGCTTGGGTGTGCCTTTGGTCGGAGTGGGTCTGCACGCAGATCCTTCCCTACAGAAAAGTTGTGTCAGCACACGGACTTGAATCTGGCTTCACATTCCTTCCCAGAGTTCTCGAGATGTTAACTTCCAAAAGGGAGGTGTCCCTTGTGGATTTATGTCAGTGATTTTGGGTTTTAAACTATTCATGCATGAAAAATGACTGTAGGAGCTGTATATTCCCATGTATGAATAATGACTACATGGAAACACAGATTACAGCAGTTTTGCACTGAGACTGCTGCAGTTTACATGCTCTCTTTGGGAACATTATGAAACGTTTTTAAAACTGGTTCATGTTAATGCATTGATTTCAATCAGTCTCTTTTTGTCCCTTTTGGATTTGTTCAACTTAACTTAGCTAGCTTGTTTCATGTTTGCACTAAGATATGCTTAGCAAATTAGGCAAATAAAAAAATGCATGGAAAAATATGGTGCTATGCACATGTATCCGTTTTTTATTTATTAATAGACTCCAATTTCCATACGATAGTCTTTTTTTTTTTCAGCTCAATGGATAGTTTATGCCAATTACATGTAGTTTAACAGCTTTGAAATCTGTTTTTGCATTTTTAATGCATAAAGACATTGATTCTGTTTCAGGTTTTAATTAAACTCTACACTGACTTTAAAGATTCTATTGTCCTTTTCATTTAAATAGGATTTTTGTTAGATCTTTAACAAGACCTCAGTGGGGTTATAAATCTAAGCAATTGTCCCTATTAGGAGTAGATTATCCTCAAGAGATGGAAAGTCACAGAAGTAACTAAAACCATTTGCGGAGACTGAACTAAGGCTTTTTCTTCCTAAACATTAAACAGACTTGAAAATTACTTGCTTGGGCACTCAAATTAAATTAAATGATATTTTGTTTATTTTTCACATTTTTAGTGTAGGCTATTTGCATTTACTTAAAATTTGAGTTCCATTGAGTAGAATTCACTCCTGAATAAGGATCCTTAGTTTCAGTATACAAGCTGTAACTGAAACTCAGTTATATCCTGCCATTTCTTTTGTTGTTAACCCTTGCAGTGCTTCTAATGTATAGGTCCTGCTGGCCCAGGGAGGTATTCTTAGTTCATTGTTTTTGCCATAGAGATGAGTCTTGGGTGAAGAATTTTTTTGTTTGTCCCACATCCCAGCCAAGGACGACTGTTGTAGGGTATGCAGGAGTGTGGAGCTTGAGCGAAGATCTCACATGCTGGACTAAAAACATGGGTTCTTGGAGAAAATTTGTCACACACTCAACACTTCTGTCTAGGTTTGACCTTCCTGTATTTACATACTGCTAGGAGGTGAAAGGTGATATAACTCTAATGGTTTTTTGGGTTTTTTTAAGCTGTTTGCTTTATTCGAGGGATTTCTGTACTGCGGGTGCTCCGGGTTTGCTTTGTTCTTGGTTTTAGTCGTTGGTTGGCTTCTGATGGGACAAGGCCTCCTTTATACACCCAGTCAAATCCTGAATTTCTCTCCAGTGTTTAATTCCCAACTTCGTTATACACATTGCGATTCAGTTTCTTTAAGCATCCAGTTGTGTGGAAGCTCGATTTTGGGAGACACTCATTTCTGGGACTTAGTTCTACAAACCACCAGGCAAAGGCAGCCACGTTGTTCAGAGACATTATCCCAGTAAGGCATGCCTAGACAGCAGCGCTTCCCCGCTGGCCGCACTCCCTGCGCGGGCAAAGCCTCTGCCCTCCGAGGGGACACGGCCGAGGTGACATGGCTGAACGGCCTCGGCAGCAGGAAGCCGGGCTGAGGGGGCACAGCTGAAGGGTCACTGCTGCAGGAAGCTGGGCTGGGGGGATATGGCTGAGGGGACACGGCTGAAGGGCCACGGCTGCAGGAAGCCGGCCTGAGAGGATATGCCCGCAGGGACACGGCCTCAGGAAGCAGGACTGAAGGGACACGGCTGAAGGGACACGACCACAGGGACACAGCTGAAAGGACGCGGCCTTCAGGGAGACGGCTGAAGGAACACTGCCCCAGGAAGCAGGGCTGCAGGAAGCCGGGCTGCAGGGACACGGCTGAGGGGACACGGCCGCACGTGACGCGCCCACGTCCGCCTCCGCCGGGAAGGAGCCCGCAGCCCTGCGCAGCTGATGCGGACCAGCCCCTCTTGGTTGTTGCAGCTCTACCGGCTCTCAGCCAGCAGGTATTTAATGTCTCGGAGCCCTCCCGTCCGTGGGCTCCTCTGCCCCCGTCTCTGCCCAGCCAGGTCCTGTCAGCCTCCAGGCTGCTGCTCCCCACATGGCATCAGCTGTGTTTTTTCTACTTAAGAGACTTCACCTCAAACCTTATTGTCTTCTAAGTGATACTCTAGTTATACTTTGGGGCAGAACGAATTATGTTAGAAGAACATAGGTCATAAATATTAATTTCTAATTAGATTCTATTTGCTGCATATTCTAGACAAAATTTCAGGTTTTGAGCCTGCATCTCCCGCTTTCCGTATCACTCAAATAGCAGAGATTTTGGCATGGTAGATCACAAAGGGAGGTGGAAAATCTGATGCAAAGTGAGATAATGTAGTTCTTAATTATTATGGCTCTTCTGTGCCCTGATAGAAAACTTAGAAACGTAGAAGGTGCTGACAGCAGAAAAGTCAGCTAGTCCCTGCTCTGCTTTAGGTATAAAGCCTGGGGAATGTGGAGGAAGAGAATGCACACCCTGGTTTTTAGGCTCAGATTGCAACTCATCCTTCCTTCTAAAGCAGTGCACTGGAAGAAGTGTGGCAGACCTAGGCTGAGTCCTGCAACTTCTTTAATATGACTCAGTGCACAAGTTTATGAGTGCTAAGAATGGTCAGCCTTTGCGACAGATTCTGGGGAATTAAGAGATTCTTCATTCTATCTTGCGTGGCAATTAGACCTGATTTAGGCAATGCCGTACCTCAGACAAAATCCACAGGGCATAGTTTTGCTCTGGATTCTTAGGAGGATGTGGGATTTTCTCCTCTGTTTTCCCCTGCAGCAGGGCCAGGAGTTTGTGGCTGTGCAGGGTGAAATTGCAAGGGCCCATCTCTGTCCCTTAGTGAGACATTTGTCTTATCTCCCGTGTCCCCTCCTCTCCATGTTTGGGGGGATGTGTGCTGTGGTCAGGGGCCAGCGCTGTGACTCTGCCTGCAGTATGAAGGTGATGTGTCTGTAAGAAACGCAAGGCTAGCTAAATGGACTTCCACTGCTTGCTGATGTGCAATGAAAAGTTCCCGTGCTGCCCTGCACTCTGCAATGTGTGTTGCTTTCCAGTGCCAAGTACATACCACAGCATAAGATGTGGGGAGCTGCTCTTTGCACGTGTGCCACGCAGTGAGCCAGCAGCATTCCCCCTGTTCCAGCAGCCTCCCTGGAGGCCAGCAGGCTGCTTGAAAGGGGTACCTGTGCATCACAGGCGTGAAAAGCTGCCCTCTTTAGGCCTTGAGGCAGCAACTTGCTTTCACTTTGTGAAGCCGAGCAGAAAAGCTGGGGTCCGATAGTGGCAGGTATCCCTGAGCACAAGAGGAAGGCAGCATGAGGGTATAAGAAATACAGTTTGCTTCTCAACATGACTAGATGAGGTTTGGGTGGGAAAGTAATGGGAATGCTAAATGTTTGCTGCTAACATTTACCAAAATGACAGCAAATCTCGTCTGTATTAATCTTTAGCTTTTGAGATGCAGTGGAATTTTATTTTGTTAAAGAAGGTCAGAAGCCTAGAAATAGCTCTGTAATCTTCAATTGGAAAATAAAATTTTGAAATCCATTCTCTTAGGAGTGGAATAACAGTGATAATGGATGTTAAACCTATTCTGAATGTTATTTAAAGGATTTCTCAGATGGAAACAAAAGTTGCTAGGATGGTGTCGGGCTCACATGGACATCACCTTTACTTACACAGTTGTCCACATGGTTATGATTGTTTAGGAATTATCAAAAGTCCTTATATGATTCTTAAATACTTCCATTTGCTCTTTGTTCCAACAAAAGGCTGTATCCATGTTGTTTTACAAGCATGGCTCTATGCATGAGGGCTTCACCACAGGGTATCCAGTGTCCTGCATCTGCAGGAGTCTTCAGCATTGAGGAAACCGTTAGTCTTTCCCCTCCTACTGCTGACTTGTTCCTCTTGTTACATTTTTGATCATTCCTGGTCAATCTGTGCCTAATACCATGTATATATCTTATTGTTCCCCACAATTCAGTGCTCTCTTGTTTTTTGCAAATGTTAAGTTTTCTTTGTCCTTCCTCTATTTTTAATTTCTCTTTCCCATTTGTAATGCATTTTCTGTCTCTGTTGTTTTTCACTTCTAATTTAATACCACCAGTGAATTTGTGTGTGTCTGCAGATCATTAAAAAGCGGCTATGTGGTGCTACTTGTAAAAGAAAAAACTTAATTCCCAAGATAGGCTACAAACTGGTGTGTGTCATTACTCTGCTGTGGAACTTTTAGAATTGTTTAGTTCTTTAACAGATGCAAAGTCATCTCTGGGTCTTTTGTTTGCCAGTTGGTGTAAGAATACAAATTCAAGAGTTGCAGGACTTGAAAGGACCTGTGCAGCCCTAGGAAACGGGCAGTTTCCTGTGTAAGTAAAGCAAAAAAATCAAATTTACAAAAACCCCATCCAGCCATAAAACTATCTGTCCTCAGCCTGTGGGCAGTTCACAGGAGTCCTTTCCTCCTTCCTGCCCTCAGTACAGTCTGCTTCAACCCACCATTGTGATCAGGGGCTGGCGAGCTGGCAGAAATGGATGTGAGTGGGATGATAGTTTGTAAGGACATGCAGAAGGCATCTTTTCCAAAGAATACCAGCTGTACTGATTGCTGAGGAGTGGAAACAGCCTTGCCTGCCCAAGGAGGATTTGGGTTATAAAAGAGTGGGTCAGCTAGTCAAGAGACAATTGCAGTTGTAATCTGCCACAATTTGGGATGTAGTCTGCTGGCTGTACTGAGGTGAGGTAAGGGCCATGCACTCATGCAAAGGACATACAAGGTAAGAAGATGTTATGTGAGGGACAGACAGGGTTAGGTGGCCGGGTAAGGAACATATTGGGGTTTAGCCAGTCATGCAGAAAGAAGAGAACTTGCAGAGAGAAAGAGTCAGTGCTGTGCGGAGTTGCCTGTGAGGAAAGGAGTCAGTTGCCTGAGAGGAGTCTGTGGAGAGAAGGCATGAAAAATTTTTGATAAAAGACTGGTGTTGGTGCTATTTGTGTCTGTCTCGATGTAACTGCTGCAGATGTGTGCCTGTAGTTACCATGCAGTAAGGCCACACCTGTGGTGTGAGAGGAGTACTTCTCCTCTGGGAAGCCAGGAGTCATGTGATTGTTTTAATCCAGCACAAATCTCTGTGGCTGATGCAGCCAAAAGGAGCATTTGTTGTGGTGGGTGGCAGAGTCAAATGAGGGAACAAATGCAGCTGAGCTACCACGTTGCCTTGTGGGGCTGACCTAAATTGTGGCATTGACAAAAAGGAGGAAGTTTTTGGGGCAGGAAGGGAAGGTGGGCTGACATCAACTGAGCAATGTCACCACAGGGGCTCTTGGAGCATGAATCTCTTCCTGGTGCCTGTTTTAGGATGTGGATGGCACTGTTCTGCCTGTGAGGTCTGTACGAGTCAGTTGATGCCCAGGTGTTGGACAGACCTATCCTTTCATGGTGCTTGTGCTCCCTGCTGGAGTGTTTCACTAGGAAAACTTGCATTCACAGCCCTCATAGTTGAGCTCTGACTGGGTTAAAGTTTGGCCTTGGGCAGCAGCAGGATTTCTAAAAGCCTCTGTAGGCTGTATCTCCTGGCACAGACTCCCCGCTGCCCTTGGTCCTCCTTGGCTGCAGTGCAGGAGGCAGCCAGCATTGCCTGGGTTGTAGTTTTAACTCTTTGTTACCTAAAACTCAGTTTCAAAGTAACACACCAGCAAATAAACCACTGGCCTCTTTGTACAGTCATATCTCTCACGTTGCCCCTGCCACCAGTGTTAATAATGTTTTGCACAATATCCCAAACACAGACTGAGAGTTGTGGGGAGTGTGAGGTGGGCCTTAAGGGGTTGGTAGCAGCAGTGAGTGTTTGAGGCTGGATAATACCCATGGTGCTGGATGAATTTGCTGTTAGGGAGCTGTTCAGGTAATGCTTAACATTGGTCAGTGGCAGGACTGTAAACTGAAGCAAATAGCTTGGTCCTGATTACATTTTCTAGAAGGGACGATGCAGAAGAAAATGGAATTAAAAATTAGCTTTGAAATGAAAGTTTTTTACCAACCACACAGGACTTGGAAACGACCTATTTGAAGCAATAGTAAACTGCCATCTGCTGGTAAAAAAGAAATGCACATAATCAACATTCAGACTTAGGAAGTGATAATTCTTTTGTGTTTGACGTGCTGCAGTCAAATACATACATGACATGGACGCTGCATATATTTATTTAATGGGTGGTTTTCATCTCTATTTGCATTTTCATATAGAATATGCTAAACAGATGCCTATAATATAACTAACTTTAATGACAAGCACAGAAAACAAGACAATAAGAATAAAGAATGAGGACTAATAAAAGCAGATGAGCGATCAGGATGATGACAGGCTCCAAATGTGTCCTATTTACATTGCTAATAATGAATCACAAGCACTTCCTTTTATTGTTTCCCCTCATCTTAGACCCTCCTGTATGACCAGAATTGTAGCACTGAGAAACATTTCGTGGCATCTTCATTTTGATATATGTGTGTGTGGTTCCTTACACAATCCTGTAAATAGGAACTGGGTCTTTAATTGTTCCTGATTTAAGTAGGTCATCTTCACCAATACATAAATCTCTTGTCTTCTTGTAAGCCAGGTCAGCTGTTAAAAGGATATGGAAAATATTTACTACACAAATATGACCAGAATATGATTTCACAAAGGACCACTCCCAAGTTACACAGCATTACAGAACCAGTTTCCATAAATCGCCAGTATGATGAGTGCACTGCAGAGGAGAGACTATCAGATTTCATGTTTGTATAGTGTGTACCAAGTGGGTGTGCTGAGCATGACTGGGTCCCTAAGGTGCTGCTGCACTATAAATAGTGGTTAGCCTGAGTTATCTCCAGTGCAAACATCAGCCATTTGCACTTTTCATATGCATGCAGTTTTATTTTATGATTGAGATTATTCCAAACATAGCCTATTGTTTTAGCAAACTGATCTTCTCATAGGAAATGTTTTAAATGGGCAAATTAAAAATAGGTCAGTTCTTCCTTTGAAATCAGAGAGAAGTGTGTATTTGTAATATTTCCCAGGCTTATTTCCTTGGAACAGGTTTGGCAGGTATGAGAGGAAGTTAAAGATTTATTTTTGGTGCTATGTACCAGATGTCATACCTGCTCTTCTGAGACAGTTGCTTTTATCTCCAGCAGTACCTGCTCTAGTAGCAATGAAAAATTGACTTGAATCCCATTTAAAGCATGTAGTGTGCACTGTTCTCGTGCCACTAAAGGAAAGGGGAGGCTTGTTTGGGAGACTCCAGGCAGAGTTCTTATGCGTCATTATAAAACAAACGTGTTTGCATCCCTCTCAGCAGTGTTTTTGCCTCCTTGAAGATGTGGTGAATTAATATGCCCAACTCTAGGGCTTGTCACCCCAGCAGACACTGAAGGGCTACAAAGACGTCCAGTTTGAAGTGCTATTATATTTGAGATCTCCACATTTATGACTCACTTTGTAGCATCCAGGTGGTTCTTTCTAAAGGACCATCTCTGAGGGATTTGTGGTGCTGTACACACTCCGCTCACATTGGCTTTAATCAAATTCTGTTCAGTGTCTTGCCTGAAAAGAGGCCTGCTTGGTGGCGGAATAACATTAATGCTGCAGGGCCAAATCCTCAGCTCAGGAAAACACCACAGCTTTTTTTGGCTTCTAAACTGGAGGATTTGGCCTTGGTGCATGGTCACAGGCAGACACCCTGCTCTGGGTCCTGTTTACTGAAATGCTCCAATAGCAACACAACATGATCAGATGGAAGCAGAGCCAGGGGAAACAGTGGTGCCATGGATACCTGTTAACAGGTGGGAGCTGAAGTACACAGCTACCATCAAAGAGACCACTGTCCTCTGCTTTGCTCTGGAGTCTCCCTGCCGACAGAGCTCTGCCTTCCAGCTGAAGAGTGACTGATGTTAGAAATAACAGTCCTAGTTTATTTCAGGTGTGCAACTGACTCACATTACCCATAGGAAGGATAAGGTAAAGGCAATCAAAGCAGCATGTTCCTGCAGCTTCTAAGGGCTATAAAAATGGAAACATGAGAAACAAGCTCATAGATATATGAAATGAGGATGAGGGTTCACTGTTACCTGCTATAGGCTAAATCAGAAGTTCAGTGAAACTGAGATTTGACCCAGCAAGAGAAAGGAGATGAGTAAGAAATGATGAAAAGATAAAGCTGGTATTTCCTTCATGTTCTGCTAGAATCACTCTGTTCAAAAAGGCTCCTGAACAATGGAGAGCTGGGGCGGGCAGGGGTGAAGAGGTGGGTTATGGTAATGGAAGGGTATTATCATTACATAAATTGGAGCATTTCAAGTCTGTTTAACTGTTTAGTGCCGTATCTAGTTAGTCTTTTCTGAGCTTACTTTGCACTGGAATGGAGGAAACTGTCCTGACAGCATAACTGGTCGTTTGCTTGCTGCTTTTCTCTGTGTTTCCAGCAAATTAAGCATTGTGTCCTGCCTATGCTACATTCAAGGTTTGGCAAAGGGCTTTTGATGGGTGTGCCATCCTTTTGCCCAGCACTTAATCCTGCTTGCTTTTACTACTATGGCTTCTGTACCAAAATGCAGTGATCAGACTAACAATAAAACTACTAGTGATTTACCAGTAGGAGCAGGAAAACCCTTAGTCAGGGAGCAGCTTCTAGCAAAGTGTACTTCTCAAGATGAATTGGGGTCTGTGTCTTTGCAAGGATTACTGCATGGTGGATGCAGAAGCGATAACCTCCTAGTTAAGTGCTGTTCAGAAAGCACTAAAACACTCACTTTAAAATCAAGAAGCATGAAATAGATACTATTTTGCTGGGGCAGGAAGAGGGGAACACTAGGAGAATCATTAAATGACTGTATATTGTTAACTTCTGTGAATATAGTGACTTTGGAGATCTCTGATATATATTTGAAATAAGCAACGAAATAAGAGTCATGTGCTATATGCTTGTCAAAGCCAGGCATGGGGATCAGCTAATATGCTTATCAGTCAGGCAGTGTACATGGAGATGCTCTGCTTTCACACTCTCTGCTGATTGGAATTGGGCTCATGAAGAAGCCAGGTGATTAATCAGCAGGAGTTTATTTTTTCTAAACAGTTAATGTCCTCTGTTTCAGAGCAACAGCCCCTGGCACATTAAGCAGGGAAGACTTGATTGTGAGTGTGAAGGACAGCACACAAAGATTGTCCACACATCTCTTGTTTGAGTCTCAGAGGGTAGGAAAATTAAGTATTGGAGAAGTTTGTCCTGTGCTTGGGCAGAACCAGTACTTCATGAAAAGCAATGGTACTGTTAGAAAAGATGTATGCATTTGAGTCAATTAGGATAAAATTTAAAGCCACGATGCTGAGATGGTAGTGGACACTTGGTACTAGCCCAGAAATGCACAGCTGCCACTTCAGCTCACCTGCTGTGAGAATCATGCTCTTCTTAAGTCTGTTGCTCCATTTTTTTGTTGATTAGACCTCACTCTTGCTGTGTTCTTTCCACCCATACTGTTGTGTACTCTGGCATCTAATGCTGAGAAATCAAATGGGGCTGCTGAGTCCAACTGCCTCAACAGAAATGCAACAGGGGAATTGCATACTCAGTCTTAAAGATTTTGCAATATTAGAAGAATGTTAAGGGGATTATTTTGAGATCATTAGTCCCTATTCATAGTCTGTTTTGTACCTGTTTGTAAAATTAATTTCTATCATCAATTGAAATATTTGAAAACATGTTGACTTAGGAAAAATGTTTTTCTGACAGTATGGTGTTACATGAGCATTCATTTATTAAACCTAGTAACTTTTTTAAGAAATAAAGAAGTATTTCAACATTTTTTTACAGACTGGGATTCATAAGGCTCAGCTGTATAGATCTAGATCTGTATATTATAATGTCTACTTACTTTCACTCCATCTTTACTCATCTGAACTCCTGGCCATGGAGCAGCTGTGTCCTGTGCAGCCCCTGGCACCTCTCTGATTGCAGCCTGTGAGCCAGTCCATGCTGGCAGGGAGGTTAGCAGTGAGGAAGGTTCTTGTGGAAGAGGGGAAGGAAGATAAGTGAATGATTGTCTTGCTTCAGGCTTTAAGGAAGATGTACCAAACTCCCATTTTGAGCATGGGAACCAGGGAAGGAGAGTGGCTGCATGGGAGGGAGCAGACTGAGGCTCTGTGTTTCCATTTCCAGACATCCAGATCAGACAAGAGAAAGCAGTGAACCAGTATTGGGAACACTGGCAAAATCATGGGCCCTCTAGTAACTTATTGGCTCCAGGAACAGGAGAATGTTGTACACTGTAATTTTGACAGACAGCAAGGTCATTGGATACTGGAGTACCCAGGATAGCAAAACAAGCCTCCTAAAAAGACTTCTCAGTCCTGTGGTGCAATCTTTCCATGCTCAGTGGGCTGTTCTAAATGTAACTGTTGTATTATTAGATATTTACCAATGATCTGAACTTAAACTGTGCTGTGGAATGCGGTGACAATAGGGAAGGATTGAGAATTCTTGTTAGAAGGGGCAGCAAGAAAGTTTCGGGGCTTCTGGGCTTTGCTTTCTTCTGAACCTCTTTTGGTTTTGTTTTTCTTTCCCTTTATTTTTCTCTTAGTTTTTGCTTTAAAGTTCTACTATAAACAATTAGAGGAAATTTAGCTGTAATATTGCCTGTGGAGGCTAGGATAGTAAGAATACATTCTACATCACTGTTTTCCTTTGTTTGTCTTTTTTATCTTGTTTATCTTTGATCAGCTGCAGATGAAATAACCAGCTAACTGATTTCCCATACAGGGCTGCCACTCCTGCTGATGAAACTGTGCTGACATGGGAGTATGCTCTATAGCAGTCTAGCAGTATCCATTTCTTATTCCAATACACTGACAGGTCATTCAGCGAGACAAAAAAACGCTGTTCTAAAGTGGAAAAGAAACTGCAGTTTCAATTTTGTTTTGATTTGAAATTTTCCAGCTACCTATCAAGACCAAATCCTTGAACTATTTACTTAGAGTAACTGAAATACCCCTATTTGAAATAGTGGATATGCAAGATTTAGCCATTAAAGAGTTGGGGTAAAATTAAAATCCCCTTCAATAATAACTAAAGTCGGAGAAAATCTTTCAAGAAAATTAAACACTTGATCAAAAAGAGAGAAGGGTTATTGTTGAGAGCATAAAGATTAAACAGGAGAGTTGTCTCAGAGAATAACCATCAATGATAAGTAGCAGGCAGTTAATAATATCCCCTCAGGGATCTCCTTTTACTCATGTAGGTTTTTGGACAAATACAAAATTACATTTCTTATAGTGAAAATGTGAGGGAGCTTCATGTCATTTCAGAGTAGCAAAAAAGCTTCAGTGGAATGAGGACAACTGGAATGGTAGGGAAGGGGTGATGCAGAAGCTGAAACAGCAGGAAATCAGGGACAGTTTTTCCATGTAACTCTCCTTTTTGACCTGCACATTCTGTGATCTCAGTCTCCCTGACATGCCTGTTTTTTCATATCCGTAGCACTGTGTTAGTGCTGAGATTTTATAAGGTACTGGCCCTCAATATGAAAAGGATAGAGAGACCAAGTAAATGAAGAGTGTGATTCCATGTTGTAATTAAGGGCTGGTTTAAAGTTTGATTGTGCAAATGATTGAATTGGCAAAATTCAAGGCATGGTGATCTGTAGCCAGGGGAAGGCACACAGGGTGGAAAGGATGGGGGCAGGAGGGTCTGGAGAAGCTCTGAAGCCAGCTCTGCAGCTGGAGAAACTTTAACATGAAACGACTCCCTTGATCTCTCATTTTTCTTCCCTTATTCTCTCTGCCTATGTAATTGCAATAATAAATCTTTTTTGTTCCTTAACCATCTTGTGGCCATTGCAAACATTTAAGAATTAATGCAGTTCTCACACATGATGCACATGTTCTTCATGTCCCCTTGTGTCCCTCCATTTATTCGTTTATCATGTACACACAAAACTCCCATAAAATATTAATCTGAAATACAAATCTCTTTTTGCATCCTGGGAGCATTTGCATATAGTAATCTTAACGAGAGTATTAATTCTGCATGCACAGTCTGTGGCCTGCACACAGGGCCAAATCTCTCTAGGCAACTGTGCTGAAATCAGTGACAAATTCAGAAACATTACTTTCATATTAAAAATGCTGAGTGGAAAGTGACAGTTTCCTAGAACTAAACGGTTGTCCATAAAAGTCAAGAATATTTGAGGCCTTATTTTAAATTTTTCCTTCTAAAAAGGAATTTTACACTGCTCTATTTTTCTATCCAATGATACATTGCTACAATCTAGAAACTAAACAATGTCATTTTTTAGTAGTACTGTAATTCATGGGGACTCTGAACCTTTCTTTTGCCTTTCTTCCCTGTTGGGAACATCAGGAGTAGCTACACTTCATCCAATTGGGGAAGGACATGCAGCTGCAGATGGACCAAAAATAATTCAGTTAGGCTGAAGAGAGGATCATTTGCTCTGGTGTAATAAAGAGTGAAAACCGGCTGAACAGGCATTTGATGAAATGGAAATACCAGGAGGATCTCCTGTGGTGGAAAATCTCTGTGCCTCAGGAGGCTGTGAGCACAAGTGGGGTTTTACTGCCTGTGACAGTGGTGAGAGCCCTAGGGCACCTTAGAGGCCATTGGGAGCCATGGCAGTGCCTCTGGGGACAAGGACATGTTTCTTGGCCTGGGTTTTACTCTGGAAGGAGGGAGGGAAGAAACAATCTTGTCTGAGCCTGATGGTCTGCCTTGGATCCTTCACTGTCCAAGGCAGGCTTAAGACAAAATTAGTACTCACAATGAAAGACGAGTTCTTTGTCTGCACCCAAATCCCACCAGACACGGGGCACTTTGCATTGCCCCTTGCCCAGGTTTAGTGCATCCCTGCAAGTAATTTTTTTCTCAGTGGTAGATTGTTAAAGGGTTGCATTTCCCTCAGTGAAACTCATGTCACTGAAGGCTTACAAAAGGTTTCTAAAGGGCAAGGCCTTGCAGCTGAAATTGGACCTTTCTTTCTGCAGGGACAGTCTCTGGTGAGAGGCAGTTGCCAAAGCAGATCAGACCGCTGCAGCCAGGAGCTGCATCCCTTAGGGGGAAGGCTGGAGCTCTCAGTGGATCCCTGGCTGCTGTTTGTGGATCTTGCAGTTCTCTGTCTGGACTGCAGAAAATCAAAGCACTTATGTTTCAGGAACTATGTATTTTGAGTTTGACTTTATTTCTATCCTGATATTCAAATTCTGATGTCTGTAGTTTGTGAAAACTCTAAGTGCCTTACTGTCTTCAGGAAGAATGCCACTGATCCCTCAACTCCTAACTGTAAAGCATTAATTTGGCTCTACAGCTTTTAAAAGTATTATAAATTAATCATGTGAGACAACCTCCACAGCTGGAGTTAACCACTTCCATGTGCTTGCTGAATCAGGGACCAAGTTGTTAGGAAGAGCTTTCAGGACTCACTGGAGATCCATAAGAAATTGTCTTGACTTAACCAAGCTGTGGTGTTTCTCTTAATCACTAGTACATCATCATCATCATCATCTTTTTTCTTTTACTTCCTTCTTATTCATGCTTAAATGAGACACATCTGTTTCCATTTTTCACATTGTTCTGTTATGTGAGTAACAATGTCAAGCTTTTTTTTTTCCTCATGCACTTTGAAAGAATAAATTAGTGTTAAGTTTTGTGAAGTGCTTTAAAACAGTAAAGCACAACATCTGTTTCAGCTGCAGGTCATTAAGATAAAAAAACCTTAGTCTGTGTGCTGTGCAAAACTGCCAAAAAATTTATCAGCTCAAACACATTTCTTTACCTGTCTTTTGCTAGAAGAAATGAAAATGGCGAAAGCACAGTAAATCTTTGTCAGGGATGGAGCAGTTAAAAGTGTTCAGTGCAGTAATCCACAGCAGTACCTTGTAGTAATGAATCTTGGTCTGATCTGGAGATGCCTGGAGGTTGCTGCAGTGCTGTAGGCTTCAAGCTGAGAGTCTCATTGACCTCCACATCTTTCAGCCAGGCACAACATTCTGAAGGGTTGCCTTATCTCCTGTAGATGTGTTCCTGAACTTCAGTCAGGAATCCTTCCACCTTCCCCCAATATTTTAATTGTTTCCAGGGCAGGTGGCCAGAGTAAAGCTGAGCTGGCAAATCTGCCGTGACACTCTTTCCATGCCAAAGCCCAACTGTAGATGTCTGTGTCCCTTTGTTAGTAATGATCTCTTTTATAAAGCATTTTAAGGCATAGAGATGAAAAGCCAAGCGCTACCCGAGAGCTTTACTATTAATAAATAAAATAATCAATATTAACATTGAGTGCATTCCCTGAATTTTATAGGAAATGCCAACCTTTGCAGGCAGGTCCTGGCAGGCAGGTAATAACTTACTTGACTAGAGGCAGTGTCCACCTGTGTTTCCCTCCGTCTTTCATTAAAAGGTCTAGATCCTTCCTTAGTGTAAAGGAAATGTTGGGTGTAATGAATGTGCTTCAAAACTGGATGTGGCTTTTTTGGTGTCTTCAGAGGAGGTACTTACTCATTCTTCCAATCTGCCGGAGCAGCAGCTAGTGCAGTGTTGAGCAGTTCTGCTCCACTGTGCTCACACCCTCCCTGGAGCAAATGAATGGGATGTTTGGGGTCTTCAGCAGCCCTATGCACTTTTTAAAAGTAGCACTGTGGCTCCCATTTCATTTAAACCCTCAGTTTGTGAGACAGGAGAGAGTGTATATATATTGCTGCACTGAATCTGTTCACCTGCAGCTCTCCCCACCCCCAGCTTATGAGCATTATTTCCTTTTATGCACTGCTCTGTCACAGCTTGGCAAGTTTCCCAAGACAATCCATACCAGAAAGGAGAATATGGCTGCTGAGCGGCATAGACAGGAGAAATGCCTTATGTAACAGATTCATTTGAATACTATGAAATGTTGGGACAGGCGAGACAACTGGAAGCAAAATGCAGCCCTTTATCTCTAGCATCAGTTCTGCTTGCCCTCACCATCATCAGCATCTCGTAGTCATTGTCTGTCTCTGTTCATGTCTCCATCTTTTCAAGAAACTGCCTGCGGCACAATGTACAAACAGCTTGGCAAGTGGTTTTAAAGGGGGTTTTATTTATTTTTTTTCTCTCCTAATTCTTCAAGAGCCTCATGAGCATTTCCCCATTAATATGCCTGTGGCATCATTAGGTGTTTAATGAGAGCGATGTTGCCTGAATATTATTGTTTTTATAGCTCATTTTATTTTGACAAGTCTTCAGTTTTGTGGCACTTTATAGTGTGCAGACTTCCCCTTCCTGTATCTTGCAGATTTTGCAGAAATATTACCACAGAGGCATTGTCACAAAACCTGAAATAATAAATTGTCAACATTCAAGATGTTTGAGTGCAATATGTGTTCAACACCACAGCAGTTTAATGACATCAATTAATTAGTTTAGAGTATTTCTTTTAGAGTATTTTCTTTTGCTTTACTGAAGCAGTAGGAATACTCTAATAATGGCCATGTCTTGGAGTTCAGTGCAATTCTGCACAAACAGTTCTGTTTGGATTCTTCTAACAGTTCCCCGAAAGACCAGCTTGTACTCCAGTGCATAATGGATCAGAGTCTTGTTCCTCTCATCCAGAATTTGGATCATTATAGGATGTGCTCAGATGAAAAATGCCAGCATTGTACCTGCAGAAAACAAATCTGCTGAAATTATAAATATTGAATAGACCCATACAATGTCATTTTGTCTACATGTTGACAGTACTGCATCCATTTCTTTACTGATTAAATTAAATGGATACAGGTTTTGTGTACAGACAAGACCAAAAGTCATACTTAGGAAAATGCCGTCTTTATTTACCATATTGTATGGGTGATCAGTGCTGAACAGTGCATTTATTGAACAGCTATGTCAATGCAAGAAAAATGGCTAATTAATACCTGTTAAGCTCTCACTTTTATGTTATTTTCCAAGTAATTTTACCTGGTGTAGGCTGCCAGTACATATTATCTTACTGCCACAGTGGCAGAGCCTTTAAAACAAATGGCTGCTGTCAGAAATTTGTCTTGCTGGCCTTTACTAAGATGAGGGCAGTTACTGGGGAGAAGTACAGTGAAGGTACTCTTGCTGCTTCCTTGTGTAATGTGTCCTGCCTGATAGAAAAGGGGAAGAAGCTGCGCCTCTCTGCAGTCCCTGTTCTCCTCCCACCACTCCACAGTGTGGCTGCACAAATATTTTGCTCTTGGGATTCCTGCTTCAGGTCCCAGAGGTCTGTGCCTGTATTCCCAGCACAGGCACTGGAGCTGCACAGCTCCAGGAGTAAATAATGTTAACAAAGCAGTAATTGTGTACATAACTACTGCTTCAAACATTCATGTACTGGCTTCCAAGGACCCTACTTTTATGTCTTTGTTTATATCTAATAGCAGTTGCAGTAGTTAACTGGCTGTATTTTGGAAACCTTGACGTTTCTCTTGCCAGTACTGGCACTGTGAAGATCAGAAACAAAGATGTGCCTTTTTACTCTGTCTTCTGATAGGTTTTGTCATTTGGCAACTGTTGTTCTGTTAGACTTGCAGAATTTGGACAGGATTCTGATCTCCTACAAAGTGACACAATCACTTATTAGAATGCAGGAACAGGTTGGGGCCTTTTTTCTGATTACACCATGCTGAGTGCCATGCATGAGGAATTAAAGCTGTTATTATGTGGCCAAACAGCTGCAGGAACTTCTAATGAGTGCTTTTAAATACCAGTAAAATAAAAATCAAAATCATATTCCCATGAAGCAGAATGTAAAACACAGGCACTCTTGCAAGTCTCCCAGGCTTTGGAAAAGAATGATCGAATCTGGACCAGGCCATTCTTCTTACACTGAAAGTGTAAGTTTAATTAATTGAAGTAAAATATAAAATAAGGAGAAATTTTGGGTTCTTCTGCAAGTGCTTTCATGGTAGTTCCTTTTTCTATAGTCTCTTTTCAAACCCAGCCCAGTGTAAGAAAAAAAAAAATCAAAATTTTAATTTCTAAATTAAATTAAACTCAAGGCTTGAGTTTTTTGAGATGCCATAACTAGGAGGCATTTTAAGTTGAGGTTGATACATACTACATTTTATATTAGGTTATTTTTCCTTTTATGTACACAGGTAATCACTCACATGACATTTCCAATGGGGTACTCCCCAAGCCATTTAATTTTCCTGCTCCTCTGGGAAATGGGACTTGTTCAGTCAGCCTCCTCTTTCTGCTCAGAACAAAAGAACTGACAGATGTAGGCAGGCCAACTAGTTTTGTCCTTCTGTCCAGTAAAAGCGCTCCTGTGCTACCATTAAGGTTGTGTTGCCCGAGCATCATGTGCCCTCTGGGACTCCCTGGGAGCTCTCCAGCTGGGATGCTACAGGAAAACTGCTCAGAAACCTCAGTTTCCCGCCCACATGCATAGAGTCTGGATCATCTCCACTCAGCAACTTTCCCTGAAGCACCCCTATACCTGTCCAACAGAGCCACGTGGCTCAGTCTTTACACTGCAGCTCTGCATCTGTGTGTGCCACACGTGTTCAGCACCAGCTGGTGATGTGGCCCTCTGGTTAACAGTGGTGTGTTTTTCATCACCCCCAGTGCAGCCCCCCTCCACCTGGCTCTGGGCTGCCATCTGCAAACACTTTGGGCTTCTCACAGTCTTCTTCCACATTTGGGAGGCCCCAGCTACAAGCCAAGCCTTTTCTGCATGTCTGAACCCAGAGGAGGATCAGCTACCTTCCTTCCCAGAAGGAAGAGTGACACCCCTGCCCCCGATTCCCTTCTTTATATTGTTTGCAAAGCAAAAGGAGAGAGTGCTACACACTTGGTTTCTGAAGGGAAGGTCTCAGTGGGTCATCTCAGAATGGACTGAGGGACCACAGAGGTGCTCACCAGGAGACCAAGCGGCTGCATGCAGAAGGGTGGTCATGGATGAGGTTTTTAACGTAAAGGTGTGTAGGTTGTGTGTGGTACATGTGTACTGATGTCACATGAGTAGTGGAAAGGCCTGACGGTATCCTGCTGCTATGGGATAGAGGTGCCTGTGAGATCTGGAGAGGTAGCACAGTGTGTAGGGATGGCCCTGTGCACATGTCATGATTGCCCTACCTTGATTCCTAACATCACTGTCTTCAGGAGCTCCCAAACTTGCTTGGGCCAGGCTGTACTTTACAGTGTCCCTTTACTTGTGCCCTGTTTGGCTCAAGAGGTACAAAGGGGCCAGTGTTCACATATGCCTGGGGTTAGAAATGGTGGCTCTGTGTCCTGAATGTTCACTCTTGTTTCCAGCCTGGGCCTCTTGTTAACACCAGGTCTCAGCTCCCTGAACTGCTGTGAAGCGCTATGATCTCCTGTTTCTGGGTCCTATGCAGCAAAAGCAGGATGTGCTCTCAGAGGTGTTTTCAGCCTCTCTGCTCTCAGCAGGCTGCAGAGCTGTTTGATCAACACAAGCTTTGACAGTCAGGCATCATTAATATTCCACAACCTACTACTTGAAACTCCTGAAAGGATGGGCTGTCACTGTTCCTCATAGCCTTTGCTGGCCTGAAGTGTCCTCTGCACTGTCCTGCTGCAGCACAGGAGTGCTGCATGCCTCGAGCCACTGATCTCCTCCCTTGGGCCTGAGATTTAAATTCTGTCAGCTCTGTCAGGGAAAAAAAAGAATTTTCAATATATAATTACTTATTTTTAAAGGATGAGTTAAACTGTAATGTATTAATGGTGGAAGTGATCATATACAATTCAGGCCTAGTGAGTACCCATTGTCTTTAATTAATCCTAATAAACACTGTTTTCCTCAGCATTTTAACAGTCACTGTGGAGCACTCTGCTTCCTAAAACTATCACAAATGAGATGCCACCCTTCTCTTTTGGAAAGTTTAATTGATAAAATGTGACAAAACATGGTTATTTGTAAATGGGATAATTTAAAAAGTACTCTCTTACATTGATTGGGTTAAATGACTTGCTGATAAAGACATCGACATGAAATATTAAACCACCATTATCTGGCTTCTGTTAAAGTTCAGAATCAGGATTCTCTTTTGTGCAGAGTAAGTAAAAACTGTTTTAGAGTAGAATATAAAAAGCCAGAGAATATAAAAGCCAGAGGTATATTTGAATGACAATAACTTCTTAAGAAGAAATTCTAATATGCTTGGGATGGAATTAGAGGGACACATTTGAGGGGGACACACTAATAGATTTGAGTGCTTCCTGAGTGTTCAGATGTAGCAACTTCTGCTGAAATTCCCCAAATTGTACTACTCTGCTATTTCTGCTTTTACAGATAACCCCATTTTTACTCTATGAATTATCTGCACGATCTAACTAAAAATACACTTCCAAAGCTTTACCTGAGTCCATTTCCACACACTTTGTTGGAACCCAGGGGCAAGGCCTATGAAACTGGGACAAATTTGAAAACTGAACATGACCATTCTTCTAAGTTACTTCACTCTTTTGTCTGAGAAACCTCTACTCAGCATGTGTTCCCGGATACTGAAATATTGCAGTTATTTTTAATACCTAGATTTTTGTTAGAAAATTCTAGCACTAATTTCCTACTTTCTTATAGCCTGGTTGAAAGCTCATTAAAGTCTTTGCAGTTATTTCAGTGAACTTATAATGAGACACTTTATGTTCATATGAGCTTCACAATAAAACCAGTAGTGGTATAATACAAGATCTGCCTGCAAATCCTAAACTTGACATTATTTCCTGAATGAGATAATGGCAAATGAACTGCTGTTCAAAATAATTCACCTGAGAGTTTAAGTGGGATGTGATACGGAAATATTGGATGAACGAGAAGCAGAAGTTTTAATATAGCTTTTGAACATTGCACTGAAGATACTTTTTGGCAGATGAGAGGTAGTGGATGTGGTCAAAGTGAAGAGCTAAGAGATGCTTCTCTTCTTTTGGCGTAAAAAGGGATTGGCAGGGAGGTTGGAAAGGAAGAAGTTATTGGGTAACAATGCTGTCATTAGAATAACCCTAGGTTGTATCTTGGTCTCTTCTTTTTTATTAATAAACCACTCCATACACTGATTCTGTGCAACTGCAAAATTTAATAAATATTTTTTCACAATTGCATATTAACTCTAAGACTGTGTAGAACTATCACAATTTTATGTAGTTTCTCCCCCTCATTTTCAGGATTCAATTATAAAGGTGTCTGGTTTTGTGCCCTGAAGATACATACTTATCCATACACTACAATATAGTCTAAAAAATCTTTTGTAGTCTTTTTTTTAAGCTTTATCTCTGATGTTTGAAAACTCAGGTATATTCATAATTAATTGTCTTGATCAAAACCAAGCTCCTTACAATTAAGAAACAAACAGAAGTATGGCATATCAAACAGATTTTCTGCTGCTGTGATCTTACCTAACCACAAAAGAAGATCCTCAGTACTCCCATATTAATAGTAGTAAAATGTGGTTTTTTGCTTTCTTTACTTCTTCTTTAAAAACGATTGCTGTGTCTTCCCATGCACTCCCTCTGGCACTTTATAAACAAACAATAATAAAGATTTTTGTAATTGTGTCAGGCATAAAGACAAGAATTGTATGTCCATCCAACGGTGAGAGAAATCAGAACTGCTGGTGCAGCAATTGCTTACCAGGAAGAGGAGTAGGAAATAGCAGGGAAAAGAAGGCAGTTTGAAATCCTGCCTGGCAATGATTTTGATGACTGAGAGACTGTTCATTTCTCAAGCGCTGATAAAACATATGGAACTTGCTTCTAAAGGCAAAGGGTTTTGGTGAAGATGTCTTCACTTGGATCTTTGTGCTGACTTCCATCTGGCCAGATGGCTTTGAAGTACACAAGTGTGGGGGTTGGCTAGCAAAGCCTTTTCCTTTTGGGGAGGGTGTTGAAATTGGCTTTGTCTGAGGGAGAGGACTTTGCCATGTTGTGCCACCCGTGTCCCTCCCTCAGAGAGAAGTCACAACTTTGGAGATGGAGTGTGCCTGGAAGGATTCTTATCACTAATTCTCCACATTGACATTGCTCTGGTCTCTAATATATTCTGCAGCCATGGGTGTGACCCTGATGCTAGTCACAGAGGTGGATGTAGGAAATGGGGTGACACACCTTGAAGGAGACCGAATATGACACTCTCAGGCCTAGTGCAGTTTCCCCTCTCATCACTAGCACTCTGCCAGCCTAGCACAGTCGTGGCAAAGGTCTGGTACCGGCCCCATAGTGGTAGAAACTGGATTCATTCATGCTCTGACCTCTGCAGGAACATGTTAAGGCTACCAGTGTGACACCTGAAACAAGGATCTTGAAATTACTATTTCTGTCTTCTCCCTGTGTATCATTGTGGCACTATAACATGAACTGAATCATAAGTTAAGTGGAGCTATGATAATTTATACTTATTAGATCTAGGTCCTTTTCCATCATCTGTTGAAGGCCAGTTTATTGCCTTTCTTCTTCTCACACTAAATTACAATTAATCAACAGATTCAGGAAGATACTTGTTATAGTTTTGTTGCTCATAGCATATTTTCATATATTAATGCTTCCTGTATGTGATGCAAATGGCAACCCTCCAAGGTAATGCATTGTTTTTAAGAAGGTCAGTGTTACAATGTATGGTGGTATTTTCCTACACTAATCTGCTTTTTTGTGATCTTTGAATTGTGTGGGACTTGAGCTTAGTAACTGAGATGTGAGAAGAGAGATGGCAGATCCTCCTGAAAGGAGCACAGATGTAGGCTTAGCTATTTCTTTTTAATGGAGGATGAATTAGAATAACACCTGATGAAATAAAATAAGCATAAGGACTAAGGTTAATTAATGACTACTGATAGTTAATCCAGGATTTGTAAGTGATCATGTTTACTGTGGTGGTACCTGTGGAACAGCTAAGAATGGAGCCTGGTGTGCCAGGCAGGCAGTGCTGCCTCAGCAGCTGCTCCCCTCTGATCAGTGGCAGATGACAGGAACACTCCATAGTGGGAACACCGAGAACAGGAGACGACTGTGGCAAGCTGGGCACGAGCTGCTGTCCTGACAAAAGCTGATTTGTAATTTCAAGCACAGGCCTAGCCAATGCAAGCAGGTCTAAGCAACAGACACAGAAATTTTCGTACGATTGCCTATGGACAGAAGCTGAGCAGTGACAAAACAGAGTGGCAGTTTCTTTATTATGTAATCTGAGCAATCTTCTCCTAGCTTCGAGATTTCCAACACTTGGAACAGTAGGACAGTACTAAAGGCAATCCACAATGCCAAGCAGTAATGTGTCCCTAGGCTTGCTGTCTAAACAACCTTCTGTTGCAAAATAGTTTATTTCAGGACTAACCTTATCTTGGGATCACTGTTAAGAGAGACATAGGTTTAATGGTTTTAATTTTGTCTATATGCTCTTACTGCTCTCTTATGATTTTACTGGTTATTCTAAAAGTTTAATTCATATTGACAAAGATGACTAGAATATCTTGATTTATGGCAGAGACTAAATTTATAAATAAAATACATTTTTTGTTCTAATCCTCTAATTAACATTGACAACTGTATCTCAAAAGAGCTTGTGAAACAAGCAGGCCAGCAAAACATGAATCAACAGCTCAAGCAGCAAAAACAAGATTAGGAAAAGTCACTTCCCCCCTTTTGGTTTCTACAATGTTGAAATAAATCAAACTGCTCCAAATAATTATTTTATTAGTTCTTCTAATATTTCAGTTGAAATAATGTTGATTAATGTTTGTTGAAACAACCAGTACATTGAGTTCCTAAATTTGTGGATATTAGTGAAATCAGCACTGTCATTGTAAGAAAGGCCAAGAAACCAGAAATATCTCTGTAGAGTGTAAAGAAAAACTCTATGGCAGGTTGAGCAATTAAACACAGATATCTTTCATATCATGTTTCTGTGTGCTTGCTTTTGTAGTTGCAAGGGTCTAAAGGCAAAGACAAGACAAGCTTTATACATAAAGTTAAGGGATTTTATTAGTACAACCATCTCTTCTTAAAAAATTCCCATCATTATATCTTAGGTACTCAAAAACTCTACTTTTTCAGACTGTAGTAGTGTATTTAATAAAAGATGCTACTTTTTCCTATAGAGACCATTTTTATCTGAAATTCAGACACCAAGAATCATTTCAATTTTGAAAATGTTGTGGAAGACAAGATTTTCTACCAAGGGCTATGGAATAAAAATGAAACTGAAATAGTAAATGGAGAAGGAAAATAAATGGGCTAAATGCCATGTATCCATTACATGAGAGCATTTTGTAAATCATACAGCCTTAAAATTGTTCTGCAACTCAAAATTAGATAGCTTAATATTTTATCTGTTGTTGTTTTGTTTGCTGTACACAGGATAACCAGAAAATGTGTCAACTGAATATGAAATTTTCAAGGAATGATGCACATAGTGGCTATATTTCCATGGTGAAGCTTTTTGCATCGACTTAATGAAGTGCTTGGGGTCCTAGGGAATTAAAGGTGCTATATAAATGTAAGAAATTATCATTAAAAAGTTTTTCCCTCCAGGCATTTGGGATTTTGCTGTGTGTTACAAGGAGGCATTTGCAGTCTTCTTACATTCAAAATGCTTCAGCTTAAACCTGTTCCAACTCTCCCTCTGCAGCTTCAGCTACCAAAACGTTTATATGAAGAAACAGTTTCTAAATTGGTTCCAGTTAATCATACTTTGCTGCTAACTTGAAAGAACCTGCCTTGGTTTAAGTTTTTTATAGCCATCTTGAAGACTCTGGAGGAACTAGGCAGCACCATTCTCTCAAGAGATTTTCAAATGTGTTTTAACCATTATTAGGCCTTGTCTGCATTGGTGGAGAAATGATACAGGACACAGCCAGAATGCTGCAAACAAAAAAAACAGCTGTGCAGTATCTGGCTTGATTTTCAAGAATCCTATTGTGTAGTTCTTTACTGGCCATACATTTCTTTTGCTGACATTGGAATGCTTCACTGGTCCTAAAGTTTCTATTTTGTGCGGACATGAAATCCCAATTTTATGTCATTTTGTGTCTATTTTTCAAGTCTTCTTAATCCATCAGGCAACCTATAAGATGATCTACTACTTTTCACATACTATAAATGGCAATAGAAGTGGAATTAGAAATCAGAAGACTTCTGACACTACTAGACAATCTTTTACCACACTGCCATTTTAATGAAATATTGCATTTATGTGCTCTATTCATTCACACCAAATGTGGATATTTCTTTTGATCCACAGATTATGTGGATCATAAGCATTTTTAAGAGTCCACTAGTGCTAATGGAATTAGGCCTCTTAGTTCAAGTATTAAGTTGAGAGATTAAAAAATTGCAAGATATCTTTAAACTATTGATAAATTGTGGGATTTGGCAGCATTAGAACTGAAGTTCAGGTTTTCTTATGCAAAGCACTTTACTTGTTCACAAATAGATGTGAAATATAATACAACACTGCATTTTCTATAACTTAATACTTTATGGAATTTGATTATTTCCTTCAGTTATTAATTGAAGAATTGAAGCACAAATTGTTATTCCTTAAATCTTGCCTTCTATGGAACAAAACTTATTTAAATAAGTGTGATGACCTTAAAATGATTGCATGCAATAAAAGATATGATTCTCAGCAAGAAGCTTAGGGATAGCATTGATGTTTGTTTTTTCACATTTTTATTGTTTGTATTTTGGTTAGCATGGAGCACATATGATGTAAGAATCTTAGAAAGAATCTGTGGATTTCACAAGATGATAATGTTTCTTGTGTTTAAGAGCAGTGGAAAAACCGCTTACAAGCTCCAAAATAATTAGAACTCAATTTTATAAATGTATATTTTCAGAAAACAAGCTTAATTCTCATAAGAATAATATTAGCACTCATTAGGGGACTGAATGCTTTGGGGTACTGTTAATGAAATTCATAGCCTTTTGCCTGTGGGCTATCAGTTTGAATTCAGTCTAACTCAGTGGAGATTGAAAATTGGCCTATTTAATGGCCTTTTAGTCATCTCTAATGAGTTGAGTTTGGTGGGTCTCGGTCCCACAACATAAACCACTCACACTGCCTTCTCCTAACTGGCAAGCTCCAGAGAAACCCCTGAATTTAATGATTTTGGGGAAAATTAGCCTCTGGTACTATAGAGAAAAAGCAAATAAAAGCAAAAACTGTGATAGACGATGGTTACATGAGCACTAACACACACATTATTTTAAAATGTGGAATTTATAGTGATAAAGTTTATAAATTAGCAAATTAGCTGAGCATGTGACATATGTTGCCACACAGTTATAACGACTGTAACATGACAAAGACTCCCAAAGGGGATATCTACACCTGTGCATAAGATCATGACAACACATTAAATGTTTAAATGCCTCTGGGATTCAGTTTTATCAGAAAAAAATAGGATCAGAACAGATATCTGGGTATCTAGATAGTAACTGCAGCTACAGAAAATTATGCTGAAAACAATTATTGCCTAGTGTGCCTCCATTACTTCACAGCAGTCAAATGCTTCTGTATTTTTCTTATAGGTATTTAATTTAATATTAAAAACCATACTAATAACATTTCCAGCATCCTGTAGAGAATATACGCCCGTTTTATTTATCCGTATCATAACAAAACTGTTCCTATGTCTAACTGAAATTTCTCAGTACAGTTTAGAGCTGTTACGTGTAGCCTCGTCTGCAGTGGACTCAGTGAACAATGGATTTTTTTGCCCATGGTCTTTTATTCTCTAGATTAAAAAATATCACACATTCCTACTTTCAGTTAGGGTCACATCTTTTTAAATGGTGACTTTTTTTTTTCCCCTTCCTTGTACTGTCTTCTATTGGAAGTTTTTTGAAGAAATTTTTCTTGAAATGCAGAGGCCAAATCTGAACATACAGATGAGGCTTTACCAGTATTAAAGATGAGGAATTCTTCCTTGTCCTAGATATGACAGTTCTGTTTACACATCTCCCTGTACTGCAGCTTTTTTCACAATGGTGTGACATTGTTGATGCATGTTCAGTTTGTGATTTACTCTGATCCCCAGCTCCTTTTCTGTAAACCGGGTGTTTATTCATCTGTTCCCAGTCTTGCAATTGTGCAATTGTTATTTTCCTGCTTAAATGTTGAAGTTGGCACTTATTCAATTGCATCGTATTTCTGCACCTAGTTTTTCAGGAAGGTTTTGAATTATTTTCTTGTACTGTAACATGTTTCCAAGCTCTGCCAGTTTGGCTTTGTTGGCAAATCCAATCCATGTAAACTGTATTCTGTCACTCGTTTAATTAGACTTGGTATCATACACAGGACATACCCACCTCCAGGGAACCGTATTTTCTGTCCTGCTATTTGACACAGTGAAACATTGCTGATGTAATTTTGCAGCACTGCAGTCATTTCATTATGTTATGTCTTTTGCTTGCTCAATTAAGACTTCTCTAAGATGGTGTCAAAAACCTTACTTAAATCAAGCCACAACCAGCCGAGCACAACTCACATCCAAGGGCTGTTATCCTGTCACAGCTTGGGATGAGTTTGGCTTGATGTGATTTTTCTGACAAATCTGTGTTGGCTGTAACTTATCACTTGATTAGCTATCATGTGCTTAAAGATGTGAGATTATTTGCTTCAGTACTTTTCTGGGAATAGAGGCTGGAATGATTGGCAGTGCTTGGCTCTACCTATTCCCCCCTTTGGAATTACACGTGCCGTGTTTTTCCTCTCTCTCTCCTGACATCTGTTGTCTCCCTGAGCACTCTGACCACCGCTCACACCTCTGACGTTGTGTTTATCAGCTTCTCACTCTGGTGTGAAATCTCCTGGGCCCAGAAAGTCTGAAGGGAAAAATTAACTCATCTAAGCAGCCTCTACACTCTTAGCATTCTGCCCCGATTCTGAGAGAATTCCCTCTGTGAGCCAGGGTTTGTTTCAGTAGCATTAACGTGAGGAGAGAATGGCACCGATCGTGCCCGTCCCCTGTGCCGTTCCGTGCGCCCCCTGGCACCGTCCGCAGCGGCCTGAGCCCACGCTGCCTCCTGGCTGGCTCGGAGCGCCGCGCCGCCCATCCTGCGGCACCTGACCTGGTTTCCCCGGCCCGTGAGGAGGGGAGCCCGCAGGGCGGGCGGCAGCCGCGCTGGCAGCCGGCATTGCGCGTCCTGCGCGTTCGGGCCGCCCCCCGCGGGGACGCGCCCGAGGCCGGGACACGCACGCGCTCCCCGCGGGGGAAGGGAGGGATGCCGTGCGCCTGCGCTCTTCGCCCGCCGCGGGGCGCGTGCGCGCGTGTGTCCGTGTGCGTGTAGCCGCGCGCGGGGCGGTGAGGAGTCTTGCGCGATGACGTCACGACGGCGCGTGCAGGACGTAACCCCGGCGTGACGCACAGCCCGGCGAGCCCGTGAGTTTCCCGTTACGATTTATTTTTTCGTATCGTGTCCCCGCCGCCCCCGCTCGGCCGCAGAGTGAGGAGGAGAGCGGGAGGCGTAGGGCCCCGTGGGCCGCAGGACGCAGGCCGGGGCCGAGCGAAGCCCACCCAATCCGGGCCGGGCCGGCCGCCCTAGCGGCGGGTGGCGGAGCGGGCAGCTCTGCCCCATCCTGCCGCATCGGGAACATGGCGGCCGCCTCCGACCTGGTGCGGCACCGCGGCTCGGCCGCAGCCGCCCCCGCCGCGGTAAGTGGCCGGGCCGGGGCGGCGGCGGCGGCGGTGTGGCGGAAGTCGAGTGGCCGCGGCAGGCGCTGCCCTCCCCGGCCCTTCCCTCTCCAGCCCGCCTTATCGCCTCTCTCCGTCCCTTCAAACGCCTCTCGCCACCTCCCCGAGCCGGCGAGCGGCGTTCCCGGTGCCCCGGCCGGGCGGGACACAAAGGGCTGTGTCGAGGAGGGTTTTGTTCGGTCACATGAAGCGGCGCAGCCAGTGAGCGCGGAGCGGGGAGGGGGAGCGGGGCCGCCGCCATTGCCAGGCGCGGAGGAGCTGGGCAACCCGGGGCCGCCGCTCGAGGCCTGGGGCCAGGCCGGCGACAGTACGGCCGAGGAGGCCAGGTAATGCCCCGCGGGCAGGGGCGGCCGGGCGGGACAATGCCGTCGCTCGAGGGTGGCCGCGTCACCCTGGGGGCCTGCAGGCGTCCGTGCCCTGCCGCCGCCCGCCCCGGCGGGTCCCGCAGGGCCGGCTCTGTTCCACCGCGCGGCTCCCTGGTGCGGGTCCCGCCCGCGCTGCCCCCCTGTGCTGCCGGCGAGCCCGGGAAAGGTTGTGCTGCCGTCCTGGGACAGCGGGAGCGTGCGCTCCTCACTCTCCTCTTGGTTCCCTTCCCGTTTGGTGTGAAGCGGAGGGGCTCTGAAACGCATGGTGTCGATACAAAGGGCTGGCGAGTCCCGGCCCGCCGCGCCCCTGGCCGGTGTACCCTCCGGGAGCCGTGGTAGAGCTCCTGGCGCCGAGGTGCTTCACAACAGCGAGAGAAAAGTTACGGTTCAGGTATCAAAGTCGTGTGTTGGGGCTCCCAGCAGCTTCAGCATCTGGCAGTTTCTCTGACAAAGTTTGTGCTACCAGCTTGCAGTGATGAGCATCATTCTGACAAATGGCACTTGTGTGAAATGCAGGAAGTTTTTTTTGTTATGGCTTGTATGTAACCTTCAGCCTATTGGCAATTCCTCTGTCTGTAAATGACCAATCAAGTGGTAATGGAAAGCAAGTATGGTATATCAAAATAAGTTTCCATCAGTGTTGTACAGCTCTAGCCCTTTAAGCAAAAGCTCGTTTGTGGTGATAGTCTGATTCCTGCCCCTCTTTCCAGTGCATAATTTAATTATGAGGATTGTGTCATGGAACTTTGCTTTCAAAGGCAGATGAGGAACGAATGTGCACCAGATTTTAGAGTGAGAAGTCATTTCATGTTGTATAGAGTAATGAATGAATACTTTAATTAATTGACAGGGGTTTTTAATACAAGTTGCAATATAATTTTTGATTCAAATTATACAACAAAATTTGAAGAGAACATTCTTCACCGTGGAGGATGAAGTGCTTCAGAGTTTTGATAACTTAACATGATTCTTCTGTGTAAAATTCTTTACTACCTGGCTTGTGCAAGGCTGATAATTTGAGGACAGAATAAATGGACTGATTAGACAATGCAGAATAAATCTGAGGAAGCTTTTAGTGGGTCACTTAGGTGCAAGAAAATGCAGCAATTTTCTTACTGGAGAGGAGTTGAAGCAGAGTGCATCAAAGAGCAGTGCAGCGAGACAATCCTGTTACACTGACTTAGAGCTGATGTTGCAAACCTGTGTAATGTAACTGGAGAGGGAGATGGTGCAGAGTTATACAAGAATTACAGTGAGAATTGAAATTAATAATCTTCAGAATATCTTCTTAGTATAGTTTCTTCTGATGTCTAGTATTCATTCCAACAGATTTCATTTTTACTAGAAAGACCAACCTAAGAAAAAGTAATTTTGTGGAGGAAAGCTCCCATAAATGTCACCAGAGACATTTGACTTGTCATCTTATACCTTTTCTTTTCTTTTGTTCAGTCTGCATGATTTTTTTTTTTTTTAAATTAAAAATTGTCCTGGGCAAATACGGTAATAAAACCCCAAAACCCGACCAAACAACCAAGGATGTACTACTCTGACATTTTTTTTTTCAGTTTCATGAAGTCTAGTGTCTGATTTATGCTTAGTATCACTAGAAGGAATATGCCTGGGAAAGTATGAAAGTTCTTAATGCAAAAAGGGAACTTTCAACAGGGGACCCGGGTAGCAGGAGGAAAAGGCACTGACCACTTGGAGCATCTTTGTGAGCTAATTTAATACAGAAAAGATTGAGTGAAATAGGAACATCAGCAGCTGAATAAACGGGATTTTAAACAAGGATGGTAATAATGCCTTTGACTTCAAAATAACTAAATTTTGTATGAACACCGAAGTCAAGGGTTGGCAGTGGAATTTCTTGAGCAATAATTTGTGCTTATGCTGGCAAGTATTGCCACAGCCTACTGGTGTGTATACTTTTTTAATTTAAGCCTTTTCAAGACACTTATGGAGAAAATAGAATTGAAAAGGAAATAAAATTCTCAGTAATAATCAAGCACACACCTGCTTACACACAGTTACACACAGCACTTTCAGGCTTTTAAAAGCCCTGAGAACTTAAAACTGAAGAAAATACAGAATAGTTATGTCACGTGCTCTGCAGCTTCACCTGTTGGTGAAGTTGGTTTGAATTAAAAGTTTTTGAACAGCAGCTGATTGACTGTGTCAGTAACACTGTCCTCATATTTTTACATTTTCAAGCAACTTTTTAGCCGAGTTCAAGATACTTGTTTTATTCCCTTTATTCTTTTAGTACCAAATGCATTTCTCCAATGTTAGTTACTACAAGCCACATTCAATTACTTTCCTTTGTGCTGTGAATTGCAGAGCATTTTGTATTACGTATCCAGAGACTGGGAAAATGACAATAAAATTAAACAATGTCACACTCACTTAAATTGATTTTGAGGCTGAGTAAACTTGGCATAACCTCCAAAACCAGATTTGTTCAGATGAAAATAATATCCACCATACTTCAGAGTGTAAAGGAATCCCTGGTGAAATAAACCAAAACCAGTTTTCCTCCTCTGAAAATATATTCATTGGTCTTCCTGAGCACTATGCCTATAAACCAAATCTATAAGCTGATTTTTGTTAATTAACGTTTTTTCTTGCTGCATTTTTTTACCAATGTAGATGTAAACTTCATTTGATACTGCATAAAGGGCTTTAGTTAGCTGTGAAATTGTGATTGTTGGTCACTCATATCTGGCTGATATACATAAAGATATTGTCAGAATGAGTTAAAGGATTTCATACGTGTGTAGTATCATGAAAAAATATCCTTTTTATGCCCAATTTACAGAAACCCCCCCAAAACCCCAGACAGAAACACACATAAACATTAATGCCTAGATGCATTGTGTCCCTTAGATGAATTAATGGGAACATTTCATGGTCGCAGTGATGGAAGAAGGAATGCTCACATTGTTCACAGAATTGTAGAAAAGCTCCTTGATGGCAAGGATCTGAAATGGCCACGTAAAAATAGATGCAAATACCCTGCACCTCTACAGTGCAGTAATCCTGTGGGATGCCATTTGATGCTCAAATCACTGTTCACCATCAAGAAGGACCATCAGCTCATGTAAGGAGTTTGCATAAACTTCTAATCTGTGTTGTTTTCAAAATTTGAACAAGCATGATAGTCTCTGTTACTTAGTCTGCAATTCAGTGTCCTGTAGTGAATATTTCATCTTGGTACAAAGTCTACCCAGAATCTATATGATTTACCTGTAGTGCTAGAGAAGGAAAGCAAACTTTTAAAAAGTTTCATAATGAAATATATTATAAAATACTTTCATATAAAATAATTTCTTTTAAATCCAGTTTGCTGCCTTTCTGCCACTGTTCAACTGTGTGCAGCAGCTGTTAGGTTGACAGAACGTTGCAGCCATGCCCTTACATTGCTAGTGAGGTTAAATGAGGGAAGATGGTGCCTTAACAGTGTGTGTGTTTTGGTTACATTAAACGTTCAGTAATATAATACTTTTGAGTAAACTTGGATTGCAGAGAACTTCAGTAGAAGTAACTGTAATGCTCTTGGTATGGGAAGTGATGGCTCATATTAAATCCAGATACTGGAAATGGAATTCTCTAGTTGATGTTTATTGATTTATATTGAGTGCATTGTCTTACAAATAATTAACTAGTTTAAAGATGAGGGACTGTTTAGTAATTCAGTATTTCTTGAAAATTAATCCAGTTTGTGAAGTTCATGCTCAAATCAGAATAAAGGTCAGATGGCTGGGTTTAGAAATATTTCAGGCCCATTGTTAGTGTGTTGTAACTTTTCAGTATGCTGAATACTACAAGTTAGATACTTAGCATACTTAATTGGATCTTTTTTTCTTCATAAAGGGATGCTATTTTGTGAGTATTTGAATGATTGTATTTTTTGCTTGCCTTAAATGGCTACTTCATAATGTTAATTTTTACAAAGCAGTGAAACAGGAGAGAGGGCACATTTTGGAAAACATGATGGGAGGAATTACAGGTGTCTTGTTGATTGGTCCAGTTGTAGCTGGTCATGAATCAAGACCATTGTACTTTCCCTGTTTTCTGGACCAACTGTTAGCACCTATTTGTAAAAAATAGTTTCCACAGAAAAATATCTGTTGTGTCATTTACCTTTATTTGCAGGCTTTTACCTGATGCATCCATTTTTAATTTGAGTGAAAGACAAGGAATTCCTTAGCAAATATAGTTACTGAAATGTAGTGATGAGTCCCTTCTGCCTGCCTTTCCACAGAGTAATATTTTGGTACATTGATGACATTGAGTTATGCTTTATTCCATCTACTTTCCCAGTGTGGCTGTTTGGTAGGGACTGAGTTTTCCAGAAAAGGCGGACGACAGGAGGCCAAGTGATTGCTTTTGGAAAACTGATCCTTATGTCTGCTGCTAAAGCGTGGCAGCTCTGGAGCTGCTCCTTGCTGCTTCTGGAGGAAGTGGCTGGAGTCTGTTACTTGCCTGGCTGCACACAGTGTGTGGTGGGTGGTGGTTATGGTTTAGGGTTTTCATTGGTTTGGTTGGGGTGTTCTGACTGTTAGGGGTTTTTTTCTATTTTAGCTTCAGTTTTTTGTGTTTTTTTCTGGAATGGTTGTCCTCTATATATTTCTGATGTCTGCTTCTGCTCAGCTCTCCTAGGAGCTCTATGTGATATAATTTTTGATACTTATTTTTGGAAAGCTCTCAATGTTTATAAGATCTGTTGCTGATACCTTTCTTTATCTTCAAACATGGGCAAATACAACAGTTTTGTGACTGTAGAGTTTCAGAAAACTTTTCTCTGATATTAATTTAGTTTTCTGGATTTATCTTTTTCAGTCAGAAGAGAAATTTATAGAATTTATATTCCAAAATTATGCTCCCAAGAGCCAAAACAGTTATTGCATTTGTTACTGTGTTTATACTTATGTAGGCTATTCTGTTTATGCATGTAAGAATATTGTCTATTCTTATGAATGTTCCTAGGAGCCTTTGCCAAAGACACTAGATTCTGTGTTCTCCCTGTGATAATTGGTAGGGAGGGCAGGGAAGGGGAGTGTTTTTTTCCAACAGCTGTATTTTTGTTGTTGCTACTCAGCCTGGTATTAGAAACAATATTTTCAACAGAGGACAGGCTCTGCGCCTGCTAAGTACCAATATAAATAACGTTTTTTCTTCACACAGAAGTGCTGGGTTTTTGTTTTAATACCATAGCTGTGAGTGTATCTCATGTGAGAAAGTCTTGATTGTGTGTGCTGTCACAGGGAGTGGAAGTGGCAGTTCTGCAGCTGGCTTCTCACAGTTCTCTCCCTCACTGAAGTGAGTGCTCTGCCTTCTTTTGCTTTCTTTTTCTTAATATGCTTATTGACTACTGAAATCACCTGATCTTTTGTGTTCTTGGTCAAAACTTTGAAACTGAGAATCTGTGGCATGTAATGAAATAACTGCATTGTGTATGAATTGTTGTGAATATTAGCACTCTGAAATAACTTTAAAACAGTTTCTCATCTTGTAGAAAGTTGAGAACAAAATGGCAGTTGGAACTCCCTAATCAGGTAGTTATTAACAAAAAATTACATTGTGACAATGTTTTTTACTGGGATAAAAATGAGGAAGATAAGTTGAGGAGACACGTGATGGTGAATTAGCCTAGATAAGCCACAGTGAAAAAATTGGAAGGGTTTGGAGCAATTACAGAATGGGAAGGAGTAGAACTTGCGTGTCTGGAATGCAAGCTGAGCTGAAATGCTGTATAAACTGCGGTGGAAGGGATTGCTTGTCTTGTTGCATAAACCAAAGATGGTAGGTACTGTCCATGGTCTTTCTACATCTTTGCTTTGAGAAAAGAAATGAACATTTATTTGACTTGTTTTCTTACAAAAGTGGTTCAGGAGAGTGACTGTGTTTTTCTGTCCTTGTAAAGCCTTGACTGTGTTGGACAGTAGTGACTCAAGTGATGAAAAGCAGTGGAGTTGCTGGTGAGCTGCTTTAGCGTGGATTCTTGGAGACCTTTCCTTTTGCTTGTGTTTTGGAGTAAGATAGGTACATTAATAGTGGTCCGTGCCACATTGACCTAAATGCCAAGGCCTTGTTCCCAAACTTCGGAGGTGATGAGACTTGCTGCGGAAGGTCAGTGTGATTCTCACTGCTGTACATGTGACTGAAAAAGTTGGTGGATGAGAGAGGTTGTATCTTTCCTGGCATGTGTGAGATTTGGAGAGGAAGAACAGCTTGTTCAGAAAAAAATTGTTCTCCAGGTATTTCTCTCTACCACAGTGGTAAGACTGCTATTGCTTTTCAGTGTTTTACCAGTTTCAGCAGTTATGTTTTAATGTTTTTAGCAGTAATGAGCACTAGAAGGCATAACATACTTTTGCACAAAGGAGAATGCAAAAAATAGAAATGATGCTTGGGAGAAGCCACCCAGGTTCCTATATAACCAGAAAGTGGCAGTATTTCTAAAAATACCATACTGGTACTGTGGTATTCACTTCTAGAAATGTCTTTCAGACATTAAAAACAACTTGGGAATTGATCTTCCGTTTTTCAGTCCAGTGAAATGTTACCAGAGGTGAGCAGAGATGATGACTTGTCCAGTAAGGAGTTACATCAAGAACAAATAAGCAGTTGTGTTTCTTTGTATATCTTTACAGATATTTATCAGCATTTGTATATAGACAAACAATTAAAAGTTGGAACATTGTATTTTGGAACATCATACGAAGTTCTAAATGAAGGCAATATTTAAGATAATGTACTGACATTCAGTAAAACTGAAGGCATCCAGGTTCTGTAGTCTCTTCAGAAGTTCAGTTATGTCCATTAGGAAATTATAGAGATGAGTCGATTGTTTTGAACCAAAAGTACTGCAGTATTGCAGCAGGACCTTCCTTCATGTCATTTGGAGCATTAGTGATGAGTTCCTTTTTGGGTTTTGGTTGTTCTGGGATTTTTTTTTCTTGTGGAGCCATTTAGAGAAAAGTAGGTTTGTTTGACTCCTGCAAGGTGATCACTTTGATTTTTAGGATACTGGGTGCTGTTTTAAATAAAGTTCTATTTAATATATTTCTAGTAACTTGGCTTTAGGTCCATCTGGTAAGTAGCTCCTGAAGCGTGCTGATGCATACTATTTTCAAAGGATGTAAATTTAAAGGAGGGTGGATTAATTAGTGATCACCTGTGTTGTGGTTTCCATGGTCTACTTTGATCAAAGTTTTCTTCCAACTTAGTGATGCTAATTCTAGGAGCTAGGGTGCTTTTGTCCAAAGTAGTATCTCTGTGATTTCACTTTTATTCTGACAGACAGTTTTACCTTAACTTTTCTTCCATTTTTTAAAGTAATTTTTCAGAATGCTGTTTTCAGCTGGAAAGAGTGCTGTGGTTTTTACCTGCTTGAGGCTGTTCTTTTTCATGTTTTCTGTCACAGTAGGTTCATTAGCATTTCTTCCTGTCCTTAAAGGAGATTTTAGTATTCAGAAATAAAAACCAAACCTGTGTGATGTTAAATGGAAAGCTATTTGAAAGAATGCAAGACTGTTAAAGTTACCAATACTTTTCCACAGGACAATCCTGTTAGTGTAAAAAGCCCACCTCACTTCCATCCCCCTCCAAAAAAAACCCTGACCAGAAAACAACAAAAAACTCTCCACCCCAAAACCCTCTTGACTTTTCAAGACTAAAGTACAAATCTGGTTGGTTTGTGGCTGCCTGTATCTCATTAAAAAATCAAAGATACTAATATCACTGTTTTCCTCTAAATATCGTAAATTCCAAACAGTTCTCTGGTTCAAGGAAGAGCTTTGGTTAGAATATTCTGAAGGCTTAATTTTGGAGACGTTAACCTGTTCTGTGTTGTAATTTCCTTTGTTTTCTGTTTTACTTGTTCTTGGAATTTATTGAGTTTTGCAAATCTGAGGATAAAGACGGGTTATTTCTCAAGTTTGTAACAATACCTTATGTATTTTTGAACTTTTATCTGTTCTGCCAAGTCATTCATGGCTCTTGTTTTCTCTGAAGCTGTTTAAAGTTGATTAAGTAGGTATTGAATAAGTTCTAAACCTTTTTATCAGAATTGCTTTAATTTAGTATGCTTCTATATGTTGTCTTTGAACTTAAGGAAAAGTTACTCTTGCTCCTTTTATCCATTTAAACAAGATTTCATGTTCATACATATTCTCTCAACATTTAAGTGTTAGCTGTATTTTTTCAGTGTTTCAGTGGAAAACAAACATGAGGTCTTGAAATCTTGTATGCTTACACAATTCCCAGTAATGAAGAAACACAGTAGCTCGGGGGCCAGCCAGTAGGCAAATAGTCAGCTCTATTTATGGGCCCAAAAGAAGGCACAGAACCTCTGTTGATGTACATCACTAAGCTTTTGGGACATATTAGTCATTGTGAATTTATGAAGCCTTTGAACAAGGTATTCAAGGGGGTTTTATTTTAACTGTGAATGTCCAAGACAATGGCAAAGTTGCCTTTATCTTTGATGTTGGCTTTGGTTTGTTTTAAGAAGCTTTTTTATTAATGTGGATAACATAAAGTGTTTACTTGCTAGAAGAAAATATTTCTGTCTTGGAGTTATGTCTGTTTTAGGGTGGGAAACATACAGGTTTCTTTGCTTCAGTTAAAAAACTGTGTCTATATTCTGAAACAGAATAATGATGTGGCTGACTTGTGCCATTTATACTCTTTGATTTTATGCAGTCTTAGCCCATGCAGATGTAGTGCTATCCTGATAATCCGGTGTAAAGCATATGAAACAGGCTTGGGGTATCTATCTTGTCTCTTATGTTTTTTGGGCTACTTTTGAAAGTTTGCTTGGGAAACCTACTCTGGTTAGGAAAACTGACAAATCAAGTATATATGTATTCTTCATCTCCAACTGGATGAAATACTAAAGGACAGCCAGTGGGCCAGATATGCACAGGCAACTATAATTGGTGTGGCATGCTGGAAATACCAGGTTTTTCCATTTGCCTTCATATATTTGGAAGAACTAATTCAAATACCAAAAGAATCAAAGATTTTAAGCTTTTGTCTGGAATAAATGGAAGTGAACAAGTCCACAAGTGTTTAAAGGGTTCAAGGCTGAAAAGAGAAAGATTAATGACACCCTATTCTCAAAATGAAGCCAGCATAGAACTGCTGCATCTTCTTGCAAGCTTGCATGAAGACTCTATAGATGTTTATGAAACAGTTTAGAAAGTACCTCAAGGTACTGCATAATGTGGGTGGAATCCTTGGGGTAGATCTTGAAAACACCTGCTTCCTAGCAAAATGCTTTTCACGGAATAATTTTGTGGCAAAGGCAGTAATTTAAGTTAACTCCATGAAATATTATAGGAAGCTCTCCTGTATGATGACTATATTAATAATAAAGCTTGTGGACCCTGGAGACCATGAATAGCTTACTAATGAGACGTGGATGCTGTGTGAGACCTGAACTATGGTTGTGGTGCTGGTGGTGTGACTGGCTCGATTGAGTGTTCTCGATAGTAACTGGTGGTCACAAACTACGGATGTGGAAGCATTTGCCAGTTTGCTTGCCAGCTCTGGTAGTATAACCTCAATTGTAAGAAGTGTGTTGTTCCTATTCAGAAAACACTAATGCAGCTATCTGGCATGAAAGTGTAAAATAAACCACAGCTGACTTAATTTTGTTGCATTGCTGCAGCTTATCTAAGGTAGGAAATAGTTTTAAACTATTTATGTAGGCCATGGACAATGCTGGAAATTTAGTGTCACCAAACCAAAAGTGAACACTGAGCAGCTCAGTGAGGAATGGATTTTTACATTTTCAATGGCTATTAAGGTGACAGTGTTGACAGCATATTATAACTTTCCTTCTTCACCAAAGAGCAGGCTCCTGCAAAATGAAGGAAAGTCCTTATGTTACTGGCTAAGTTTATGTGGCTCCCCAAAGTGCTCTTTCATAGATTATAAAGATTATAGCTTGCATATCAACCCAATTAGGAAGCATTTTGTCGCTTCACTTTGAATCTGATAAGCGGTGGCTGAATTCTGTTGTATGAAATACGTATATATTTTATTTGGAAAAAGCTTTTGCTGGAAGAATGGCAGTGCTGGAATTTAAGTTTTTAGGTGATTGTTTTGGAATTCATATTTTTGGGGAGTTGTTTTATATGGTTATTTTCTTCATCTTGGAACACTCATTGTAGTCACAGCTTAGTCCTCTGATAAGGAAGAAGGATGTTTGAGAGTTAGCATTGCTGTTAGCAGTGAGTGATACCCTTGAGTGTCTGCTCTGTCCTCTGCTGGAAGGGACTATCACAGAGATACCAGAATAAAATCCCTGCCACACCAATTCAGAGCTCACTGTAAGCCTCCCTTCATGTTAAGTGCGAGCCTTTATATATGAGATATTTCTTAGCACTTCATGAACAAAGCTTTGTGAATACTTACCAAAAGTGTGCATGAAATCTCCAGGAAATTTTTGTTAGATTTTACATTTTCATGGGCACAGAAAATACACTTCTTTGAGGCTAGGAACAGGAGATACCCTTTCCTGCTATGGTCAGGAAATGTCAGAAACGCTGTCTAGACAGACAACAGCAGGCATTAGAGCTCGTGATCCCGGCATAGCTACCCTTTCAACTGGAACAAACTTCTGAGGAGCTGAATTTGGGATTACGATCCCGTTTTGTAGAGAGTACTTATGTGCTAATACCAGTGCACTATTTCCTGTCGTTGCTGTTACATATGTTTATGTAATTCACTTCTGTTCTCTACTGCTTTCTTTCAAACTGTCATGATAGCAAGGAGAGATTTTTTTAAATTATTATTATTATTTTAAGAAAAGAAAATAGCAATTTGTTACAAATTTTGAGCTGGAGGATTTTAGGCTCAACCATTTTTAAAATCTGCACTGCAGTCTTAATTCAAGAAAGTGTTTCAAGTTTTGTCATTTTTTTGACACTAGAAACACAGAGGAAGGCTTGGAAATGAAAGTTTACACTAAATTGTCTTACAACTTAGAAAATCTAGATATATCCAGAACCAGTTTATTAAGAAATGGGTTTTGTCTGGAGCATTGGCGTTGATGTTGTAATGTTTGATGTGCGGAGGTTCGCTGGGTGCGGTGGCCGAGGCGCTGCCTGCGGCTCGGCGATCCTGCCCTGGGCTGTGTGTTCAGAGCGCCTGCAGGTGGAAATAATGAACTGCAGCACTTCCCCTCAAGTATCCTGTAGTACCAAACTGTTCCGTCTCCTAAATGGCAGGGTTGGTCGTTTGGGATTTTTGAAAAAGGGAGCAGCCATGCTGTTACATTTCCATTAGTGCAAATGAAATTGAGTGGAGTGCAGCGCTAGAGAATACTGATACTAGGTAAGTACATTGGAGTGAAGGTGGTGTGCAGGGAGGCATCTCAAGAGTGTACCCAGAGAGAGCTGCTGAGCAGTTTGCTGCCTTTGGCTTTATACAGAGGTTGCAGGAAGGACTGTTGGCTTTAAAACAGTGTTAAAGCTGGAAAGAAAATGGCTACCAGAAATTACTGTTGCTACAGTAAGAACATGGCATGATTATTAATGTGCTGCTTTAACTACTGTTAGAAATGTTGTGTGAGATACTGCCTTGAAGTAAAAGCGTCCTGAAAGGGAACAGATATTTCAATCCATTTAGATGTAATGGATATCAGGCATTTTTGTTTTAGAATGCCAGTCTATTTAGTGGAGAAACTAATTTCTAGTAAATATGTTTTAAAACCTCATTACTGCCTTTCCTTCACTAAAAAGTTTGCTTAATGGTTTTAAATTTTAGTAATAAATATAGTGTCCTTATAAAACAACTCACAGGGAAAAAAACATTACAGCAACACTATTTCACAAAATATCTGGTAACATAATTCTGGTTTTCTGCAATTAAGCCCTGAGTATTTTTTCTGCGTGCAGTAAAGTTGTTTTTTTTTAAAATTTCTTTATATTTTGAGTTTGAAATAAATATGCCCAACCTAAGTCCTGTTTGAAGCTTTACAAATAAGGATTAAGGTACATAAGTAAGGGTCATTATAGAGTGGAATCTACTTGGGATACTATATTGTATTTTATTTCTTAAGGATGTAAGTGTACATTGTGAAGTACATTTCCTGCAGGTTTTTGATTAATAGGTTGCAGTTATAGTGAGGGATTTCAGAGTTATTTTATGAAGTACTTCAGGAAAGGGATATGTCAAGTTCAGTGAATGTGTGAAGAATAATTGATGCATTTGTTTCTATCAGGATTCCACAGGTGGCAGATTGACAGGTATGGTCTGACAGTAAACTGTGTCTGCACTTCATCAAAGTCCCATATGTGTGATATGTTTTGTATCTAGAGTAGATCCTATTTTTCTGTACTTTCTTCGTCTTTTGAGATTTTGGTTCTCTGTTGGACTTTCTTGACTGAAAGGCACTGGATTCATTCAGTAGAGGTGGGGCTGATTTACAGTAATGTGTGCCAGATACACATAAGATAAAACTTAGAAGTTGTAGAGGAATGACTAGTATATGAAGACAGATGTTTGAACTGTAGAGTGGTGTTTCTTAGTGGTACACTAAAGGGGATTCACTCATTTGATGGACACAATCTTAGCTTAAACTTTCTTTACTTTTATGCCTAATTTGGCCTGCTTCATGTTTTTATTAAAATTTTTTAGTTCTGGAGAAAGGAGAGGACAACACTGGAAATGTGTAACATCACTGTGCAGTTTAGTATTTTAAAAACGAACTTTGAAATATATAAGAGGCTGCCTCAGATGTTTCTAAAAGTTTACCTTTTTTTAAGACACAAAATGCATTTTGTTAACTTAAGTATGTTGGTTCTTTAGAAAGCACATCAGTGATCAAGCTTTCCTGGTTTGCATTTTCAGTTACTTTTCAGCTGAGAAATGGAAGGTGCAAACTTGGACTAAAAATTTGTAAGGAACCATAATCAGTTTTCTTATGAGATAGGGAAGATTTTGTGTAAATATTTTCTGGAATGCTTGTTTTGTAGTGCTTGTAGTCATAGGGTATGTATGTATTTTGAGGTGCTATGTAAAGCTTACATGATGATGTCTGGTGAAGGAATACATGTGTGTGTGTGTGTGTATGTGTATATGTATATATATGTAAATTCAGACTGGACACAAAGTGATTGTATAACTGGAAGGGTAGAGGCAGTTGCTGTCCAGGTAATGTATTGGATTTTGCTGACATCATAATGAATGGAGTCATGTTCAGAGTCAAGGATGATCCAAGGGTGCGTGCAGTGCCTTTAGTAGTTTGGAGTGGAATGGAGAGATGATGTCATTCTGTGCTTTAAGCTTTCCCTGTTTAAGAAAAGCTGTTATATTTAAAGTATGTAAGTGCAGCAAATGAAGAGCTAGTTCATGTGGTCAAAATGAATAGCTGAAGGGTGACTGAAAGTGTATGGATGTTTATTATGCAAGTGGTAGGTTGATTTGTAGCTTAAATAGGCAGAGAAATTATAAAGACAATTTTTCTATAGCTTGTTGTTTATGGTAGATCTCATTGTGAAGAATGCCATTTAATTTAGTAGAGTATTGATGGACTGTAAACTTTTTGGTATCAGTGATACTTAGAATGTTGCACCCATCTTAGCTGCGGGGAGAAACTGCATCGGTACGTAATCCCCAGAAACAAGAAGTTAGTATTTTCTCTTAAGGTCTTGAAATTCTAAATGTTTGCAGGACTCCCATCTTCAAACTGATGCTTCAGTTTAATGTTTTTATTATGCTTTCATTTGTATGTTCATTGCTTATTGGATAATGTATGCTCAAAGTAAATAGCTCTCAAATTGTTTGTTTCCCCTTGCTTTTCTGTAGACATCTTTGCATCTTTTTTGTGTTCCTGTTGTGTACATCTTTGAATATTTGCATCTGATCTGTTTACTGATAGAGAGGAAAAATAACCTTTTCAACCAGTATGTTTTGTTAGTCTAAACTCCTGCCTACCTAGAATACTTTTCCTTGTGATGGCTTTTCAGTTTTTTCAATTTATTTCTGATATTTTTGAAACAATGATTAATTATCTTGGTTTGACTTTTGAAGCAGAGGTTCTTTCTTTCCATTCAAGCTACTCTCTCAGACTACTTTTTTCCCTACTGTGATACTCCTATTAATGTTGTATTCTTGATATTCTAATGTTGCATTCAGATTCTTGTAATCTTGTTTGGACTGAAACAGCTTCCCAGTCTGAGGTATGATCAGTTGTGTTCATTTCCTATGCTTCACATGTTTTCTTGAAGTGCTTCACTGTCCCATATGGAGAGTTGTCAAAAAGTTAAACTTTCTGTGAGTAGAAAAATGAGAGATTTCAACATTTCCACGTGAAAGCCCTACCACAGCTTTGGGAACTGTGTGTGTGGCTTTTACTGTGATGAATAGACAAAGGAAGAACTGTAACTTCTTTGAACTATTTTTCAGATAACTCTCAAAATCTAGCAGGAGATTCAGCATGCGAGAGGCAGTCTTGTCTCTTGCAGTCCCTCGCTTGCTTTTGTTCACTCATTGCAGGTTCTTTGAAGTCAGGAGCATCTCCAGTAAAAAGACTTAAGTTTTGTCTCTTCACGTTATAAAATGTTAAGCTTTTGCTTAATTTGGCATGTGGGTAATTCAAGCTCCACCTGTTCTTACATATTGCTCCTCATTAACTATTTTGAGAAGAGTAATTGTTACTTTTTCTTTACAAATTTTATTTTGGTAAATGGGATTGTGACATATATAGTTCAGTTGGTTAAAGTACAGTTGGAATAGCATAGATTGAGAAGTTCTACAAATTCTCGAAAGGGATTAATTTTGTTGTTTTGGAAAACCTCATGTTTAAATTCAAATGATTGTTTAATCTACACTGGATGTTAGCTCTTGATATTTGTGGGTACTGAATGTAGATTAAGTTGTTTTTTACTTTTTAAATAGAAATCAAAGACAATCAAAGCTCCTTCTGCAAATAGAAAGCAGGAAACTACATTTCATGCAGACAAGGTCATTGCTGGCTACTTGTTTGGAAAATGGCAATGTAGGCTTGTATTTAAAGAGCTTTTCAGCTGTATCAACTGATGTAGGACTCTCATCAGCTAAGTTTCTGCCTTTCCAGTCATCTTCTGAAATTACTTTATTCCTGATACTGCATGTACAATTTTGGCAGGAACTTCTGGGTTTCTTGTAGCCAGAAGTAGTAGCCTTTTCTCAGTGATCTCTCTTTTCTACTGGCTGTTTTTTCCTGCACTGGTACTTAGGATTGTTAGATTTTTGTAAGAGTATAGATTTTTTTTCCAAAGCTGCAACAGATATTAGAATGAAATTTATTCCACACCCTGCTTTTGAATTTAATGCTGGGATGATCATATCCTAATTAATGTAGCTGCCACTCTCAACTCAGATAATAAAATTTTCGAAGCTGTGAAGTTAAGACTACAGTTGCAAGCCTTTTTGCTATATTATGTCAAGCTGATGGAATTGACTGTTTAGCCACAGTTTATATCAACAAAAATAGTTGGTATAATATAGTTATTCTAGTCTTTGCTTCTTCCTCTTTCTTCCCACACAGGCATAATCAGCTACAGGGTTTTGTGTTTAATATACAGCAACATATAGTAAAACAAAAAGTGTTGAATAAACCACCTACAGAGCTTCCATATGAACTACATTCCTAGCTGCAATCATTCCAGGAGATGGTGGTGGTTAAAGGTGGTGGTGTTTTTCCCAAATAGATGTAGAAATGCCAGTTATAATGCAGATCTGTTATGAAATAAGGGCTGCATAGTAAACAAATGGGTCGAAACTCTTTTAGGATTACAGCAAACTTTACTTAGTCATTGTACACCCTTGCATTCTGGTGTTTCTTAAACTTTTTCCTCAGAGAGGGAGGGGATATGCTGTTAGGAGATACTCCATTATAGCAAGAGTTTTCAGTCCATCTTTTTTTGTTCAGTATCTCTGGGGGGTTGCATTTATGTTCTCTTTCATCTCCACCATTTCAGTTTTTTCACTTCCTGTTCAGTGCCCACGTCAGAACAGGAAGCTGCTTTTCGCTAATCAGAAGCCTGACCATTTTACAGCAGTCCTTTTTGCCTGCTGTGGCCCCCCTCTCATTCTGAGTATTGAGGCCTCCAGGTGAGTGCTCTGTAACTGCATTTCTTATTCAATTCTGTGTCCCTTTTCATGCCCTCTTTTACTACCTGGTATGGGAGAGTGACTTTCATTCTCACTTCCTTTCCTGATAGTACGAATTAAGACAGGCACATTGAAGCAAAACCATTTATGATGTTGAAATCTTTGCCTTTCCCTAAGGAAATTTTTGGAGAACTACCTTGCTTGAATCTACTGGTAAAGAATGTCAGGCACTCAGTTATTTCAAATTTCTTAACCCTTGAAAATAATAGTAGATATTAGAGTTTGATTGCACTGGAGTGAGAGAAATCTTACTTGACAGCAAAAAGACCTTTGAGAGCTGTGAGTGCTGGTTGGGCACCATAGGTGGGTGTCTTTAATCAGTCTCAATGCTATCAATAGTTTGGGCTAAGATCTGGCGTCCTGTGGATTGTGTTGCCTTCGTGAAGATGTTTGTATGACACTGCAAGTACCGTCTCCCATTGGGTGGAGCTTTGTACATCAGAGGGTTTGAAATCTCAAAAAGGGGAGTTAATTCTGTAGGGCCCTTTAAAGTTTTTGGTGCAGAGCTGCAGTGACCAGCCCTTTGGTGGTTCAGCAGTTAACTTGCTGGGCATCTTTGTGAAACTTGTCACCTCTCCTTCAGGACAATATCCGGATTATGATGGCTCATCATCTCTTTTTCCTTCTCTTTCCCTCCGTGCCAAATGTAGAATAACCCCAGATTTACCCCCAATGTGGTTTGTGAGCTTCCTGTCATCCAAAGAATACTAAAATGCAAGAGTATTTGCATTTAAGTTTTCTGTAAAGTGCGTCTTCAGTGAGTACAAGAGTACATGTGCTGTGAATGGATTGTTCACATAAAATGGGAAGTCATGCCCTATACTAAGTCGATTGATTGGTCTGAAGTAAGATGTGTTACAGAGAGTCGTGGACTGTATGGCACTATGCTGCTGTGTCACCCCAGAGATCTGCAGTTGTCTGGGCTCAGTCCTTTAATGGAAAGATTCTGTCTGCACTTGAGTCACAAGCCAGGAAATCTGTGTTGAGAGCAGTTACTGCTAATGTTCAGTTAATTGCAAAGCTTAGAGGATGTGGGTGTTGAGGCCATTTTGCATGGGGGAGGGGGGCAGTCATTGTAGTTCTTAATGAGAGGAGTGTTAGACTGTGGTTGTCACTCCCCAGCCAAAGTGTATAGGCTTACTGAGATGTCTGGTTTAGTGCACATCATGATGTTTGATCATGTAAAGCCATGACCATCGACTTTCTCATTCTTTGAAAGTTGTTTTGGCTCTTCCTATATGGAGGCTGTTATTTTTGTGGGCATATAACTGTAGCTTTACAATTACATTCTGCATACAGTAGAGCTCCACTGCTGTTGGAAAGTAACACTTGTGTTTCTCTAGGCAAATATTACTTTAAAATCTGACTAAAGAATTCTATTTTTTTCTGTTGCAAATCTTATTTGAGAAATGAGTATGTGTATTGAATAACATTCACTCATAAAGCTACAGTTTAATGTGATACTTGGGACACAATCCTGGGGATAGGAAGAGGAGCTCAAATACTTCTGTTGCTTTGTATTATCCAGTCAGACTTTTTGAAAGGTCTGTTTTCCCTTACTATCTGTCTTTGTAATTTAGGCAAAGGCTTTGAGAAAGCTGCAGATTCATTGGGGAGCTCTGAATCAAAAAGCTATGTGTGAATAAAATGAAGTTAGGACAGTGTGACAATAGTTACTTAATTCAGAGTCAATTTTGATGATGCCTAGACATTTAGTTTAGATAAGAACAACCCACCCTTTCTGTAAAGCTCTATGCTGGTAGTTGTGTCTTCATTAGTGTAGACCCAGTTCTGTAGAGATACCATACCCAAATCCATTCTTGTTTTTGTGAAGCTTTAGTTGCTTTTGGAGTCTCTTCAGAATTTCCAAATAGGAAGTGAAAAATTACCTTGTGTAGTTAGTTCTAAAAAAAAATGAGCAAAACAAGTTCATCTGACATTGATCAGCTTTCATGAAGACAAATTATTTTTTAGTGGGCCAGCTAACCTTAGAATCATAAACACAACTTTGCCTTAGGAAAGGTGAGAAATAGAAAAGCCCAGGCTTAAAGTCTTCCAACCCTTAAACTCAGATAAGCTGATAAATTTTGCTAAGAAGATTTTTTGAAACCTTTCATTTGTAACCATTTCCTTTCTGTGCATCATTCTTTGTTCAGGGACTTGGAGATGACTGACTTCGAAGGCACTAGCAGCAAATGCAGAGCTTTTCTTGCCATGCAACTTCTTTTCCCCTGTTCTGCCCACTTAATTTAATAGCATGTGTGTATCTGATACTACTTCGTGGTAGATTTTGTTATTAAAATGCCAATAGCTATGTTATCTGGAAATTACATATGTATGAAAGAAGACCACTGGAATGTTGATACTTCTACCCTGAGATCAAAAAGATAGACTCCTTTTATGGCTGTGGATTTCTTACCTCTCTGCTCTGCCTGTCTCGTCTGATAGTGTAGGACACAAGCAGAAAACAGTGGCAGCTGTATAGTAAGTTCTTGTTTTGTTTTGCAGGTTTGTTTTAATGTGGAAGTAGATCCTACAGCATAATGTAAATCATACAAGCAAAGGTAAGTAGGAGTTTTGTATTGCTAGGTTTTTTTTCCCCAAAATTGCCATTTGCATGTACGCCAGATAATGCCGTTTGCTAAACCTGCGGAAAAGTGGTCAGTGAAAATTATCTTGAAATTTGTATCTCGATTACTATAATGTACACAGTGTATGTACTGTAATGGTGCAGTGTTACTGTACAAAACCAAAAGAGGAACAAAAGATACTCCCCCCTTATTTAATATTATAATGATAGTTAGGTTTTTCTTCCATAAATTATTATAGTCAAAAAGCTATCAAGGTGTTTTCCTAGCTGTTGAAAGCCAAAATTATAGGCATTTTAAATTAATTTTGTCCTCTGCATATTATCTACCTGGTTTCCAAGTACTGAAAGTGTACTTTGCACTGTAAAAGCAGCATGCTAAACTTGCACTTACTGTAAAAATAAATAGCTTCGTGGGAAATTTGACCAGCTATCAGAACAGCATTTCAGGTGTTAAGCAATGAAACTCTGTTGGAATTTTTCCCCCTCTTTCTGCCTGTAGGAGCCCATTTGCAAGCTATTTGAAAGACAAAGTTTATGGAGATTTAATGCTGGAAGAACTGAAGTGTCCATTTGCAATTGCAAAGTGCCCATCTAGGAAAAATGTTCTTTAACTGGCGTTTTCCTCCTTCCCCCCACCCCCTTCCTCTGTTATTTTGAGAAAAAGAATTAAGATGCTTATCTTTTTCTCTTCCATTTACTTGCTGCTCCAGGAATAATTTGTACTATAAAATTAATCTTGTCTCCATATAATTATGTGAAACGTGTAACAAAGCGCTTTAATCTGTTTTAACTTGAGTCTTTCAAGAGAATCTTCAGGTAAGGCCCCACAGTTTAGTAAATTCTCTGCTTTGGAGACATGGCATGGTGGACTCTGCCACAGAGGCCTCTCTAAAAATCAAAGCTGTGTTTTCAAGTTTCCTGCTTCCTGTTTGACTAATGTGCCATCTCAGAATGTAGCTGCTTGCTGTGACTTGATATTTCAAAGAGGTGAGAGGGAGATCCCATTTGCTTAAATGAGTTTGTTCCTCAATTCCAAGCTCCAATTAATATGTAGACTTAATATTGCCTTAAAATCGTGGTATGTGCATTTTAAAATAGACATAAACTGCTTTGTTATATCTTCTGTTCCGCTCAACTTCTTCAGGGCTGTTGCTGTCAACTTTAAAATACTGATTATAGAAGAATTATTTGTGGGGAATTTAAAATAACTCTTCTATTGAGTGTTGATCTTTTGTATAATGTATAACTGATTCTGAACTTTGATTATGAATAGTCTTCTGAACTATGAACAATTAGAAATAAGCTCTGCTGCTGTGTTATACATATACTTATGTGTAGAAGATGTTTACTGCCTTAGCCTGGCTTCGCTTGTTTCTGGAATGAATATAACTCTTCAAAAGGAAATACTTTGTCTAAGGATTGACTTATGACTAGAATTATGGCTAGAAAAGGGACTTGAATGGACAGTAAAATTGATACGGTTCTTTGTGCCTTCTATTGCTTTCATTACTTAAAGCTTGCCTTTTATGCTTTCTTTTGCCTTTGCATATTTTCTGATTGTTTAAATACACAAAATTAATTGAAAATTCTAATGTATAATTAACTATATTTTAAACATGAAGTCTTCTGAATGAAGCTCTGAAGACCTTTCATCTTAATGGTGGCTATCTGTGTTTAGTGGGAAAAAACTGTCTCTGAGAATGCCTGTAGAGTACACATTCACAGCAAGAGGACAGAAAAATGTGTAGAAGAATAAATGGAAACAGTGTAATGACGCTTGATCAGTATTGCTGTTGCTTGGAGGAAACCTTGAGGTTCTCAGAGTTCCGTAAACCATGACAACTGAATAGTCACTAAATCAATGACATTATTGTGCTTTATTAGGGAACAAAACAATAACCAGATCCAGTTCTACAAATTTGTGGTGTACCATAGCTGCATTGCATTGCAATGTCTATTGCTGCTTCTAGACTGGTGGCTGAAAAACAACATAGCAGAGCTGAAGAAGGTTCAGAGAGGGGCAGCAGGGATGACTGAAAGAGTTCGTTTTCAAGAGCAACTTGCATTTCCCGACTGCCTGTGTCTTCAGTCTCCACTCATGAGGGTAGTGACTGCAGCATCTCAGAGACTTCTAAACAATAATTTTCACTCACACAGCTCTGTGCAGACTTGTGTTTTTGTGTAGGCTTATGTCTTTTAAAGCAGTAGCTGAAAATGTGATTTAGTTATTTGCTCAAGCATTTTACTTGTACACTTGACCATAATGCATTTCCTCATGACTCTGCTAGTGTGCTTTCCATGTAGAGTTGAGTTTTTTTGTTAAGGGTTTGGAGTTTTGTTCTCACAATTTCAAATCATTCATGTTCCTAAGGCAAATATAAAAGATACCATATCCTGATTTTTGTAAATAAATAAAGAAATCTGTTGCTAGCTAAAAATACACAGGTGTGAGATACTGTTTACAAAAGTGAATGTACTTTATTGGGGTAACCATAGTATTTGTTTTGCACATTTCTGATTTACAGACTGCATTTCTGAACTCCATGGGAGAATCTGTCTTGTTTTAAATACAGGGTAAAGTTAGGAAAAAATAAGCTTGGTCTCAATATGTTAGAAGTGCAACGGACCACACTTCTGTGTAGCAGGATAGGTTGCAGAAGCTACATGTTTGTGCTGTATTTCCCTGTAATTGTGTACAGTGAAGTGGGATCATATTTTAAGCATTTTAGATACCAGGCAAACCAACTTGCTTCTAGAAACTACCTTGGATTGTATTGATTTACCTAAAAGGAGAAGGATGTAATTAGTGAATAGTAGTACCGTGAATACTGAAGAAAGACCGGTTATGTACAGCATTCTGCACACAATAAATTTAGAATGTGGGGTTTTTGTTTCTTTTGCTTAGAGAGGATCTCACAATTTTTATCTTGTTCATATTATTCATGAAGTTGACTTTTGTACTGTTAATCACTTCAGGTGATGACTTTCTTGTTTTAAATTAAAAAATAAAGAAACAAACCCCAAATATTAGTGGACTGACCTGAGCTTTTCTTCTTTTCTCTGGTTATGTATGGTATTTCATAGGTTTGAGTCCTTTAAAAGCTCTGATTTTGTATTTTCATCAACAAGCACAATCATCTTCTCCAAGTAAACAGGATTTTTTTGTTCTTAATCTGAAAAGGTACAAGATGGCATTTTTTGCCTTACTTGGTACTGCTACTTAGAATCTTACTAGCTTTTTAATCCTTAATAACTGAAAGAACATAGGATGAGAGCCAGCTTGCTGATAAGGGTAAGTGAATATCACTAATGTATTTCATGACGCTAAGGTTCTGAATTAAATTAGTAAAAGCTGAGTGTTTGTTTAAGCTAGTGTTCTTAGAATTGGGAAGGATACCATGATTTAGCAATTAAAAAATCTGTTTACATTAGCAGGAGATGCGGTCTTAAAATTTGTGATTACATTCACATTTGCACAGCAAGTGGTTATCAGCATAAAAAGTAAAAATCATGCGAAACTGCTAGATGTGTTTCAGGTCATGCTGGATAAAAAGAATGACAACTTGTATTCAATATAAGAGTAAATAAGGTCTGAATTGTTCTGAAGTTGAAAGATGTGTTATGTTAATTGAGTTAAAGTATTCTTAATATCATCTTTAAGAAAGTCTCTGAGTAAATCCATTATGGAGCAGTGTCATGTTGTCATTCCAGTTTTCATCTGTGATCTGTTGGATTGACACTTCACAACTAGTTCATGCAGGTAACCAACAATATTGTTTAATTAACTTGTGAAATATTTCTGTAAAAATAGATATATATGATTTCTAAAATTTTCTTTCAGTCTGTTTGTGATCTTTACATGCTAATGGATGTAGATTGAGTGGGTAGCTTATCTAGATAACAAACTGGATATTTATACCTTAAGATGTCTTTTATGTCCGTTACAGAATTCACTTTTTCTTGAAACCCTGAAAATAAGACCTCTCTGGTGATACAGTTGTAATCATTGGGGATTTGCATAAAGTTACATAAAACACCTAATTATTCGTTTTTAATAATATATATTGAATTTGTATTGGAAAAAAGGTTTCTTTACCCAACTGCTTACAAGCAGTGTCTGAACAAAAGGACCAGATTGTTGGAAAAACCTTTGTTTTACATCGAAGATCAGTTTTAGATTCGGATATCTGGGTTCTGCTTTGATTTATTATTAAATGTCTTGTGTTAGCAGAGCATTGCTCGTATTTGGCAGCTGCAGGAACGTTTTTCAGTTCTGTGTGCTGTACACGTGGGGAATAATTGGGTTTGCAAATCCAAATTTCACCACCACTTGGTGGCAGTACCTGGCTTGAAAAGGACTTGTCTCTGAGGATAAGGTGGCTGATCCTATAAAACTATAGGTTAAGGAGGAGCAGATTAGTTTTTAAATTTTTGAAAGTTAGTTATGTGTTTTAGAAATGAAAATACTTTTTATTTAACCCACTGGAAGGATTTGCATTTGTATGTCTCTATGGAAAATGTAGCTATCATGTCTAATACCCAATTTAAGAGTATTGCTTGTATTAATAGTATTCTCAGAAGATGTGTTTAATGTTCCCCAGGTGAATTATTTTAGCATTTACTTCCAGCAGTTTGCTTCAGTTGAGTAGTTTAGTTCATGCAATTTTAGAACATAAAATTTGCTTCCTGGTAGAATTCCTTATAGTGCTGCATTCTGCAATTTAGTAGAGGACTGTTGAAGCTTCTTTTTTGCCTTATGCCTCTACATGTTTACCTTTTTATGTATTCATATAGATTTTAGGAAAAGATTCCTGAGTGGATTGTTCTGTCAGCAAAGCTAGTAAAAGTCTGTGCCCTTACCCATAGTTGTTGCCTCTCGACTGTGCTGGTTCAGTGGTGTTTGGGTCCCAGCCTTTTAAACTGGATAGTGAAATGGTTGATAAAGTGTGGAAGAAGGAACTTGGGAGAGTGGAAGAAGGCAGCAATTATTTAAACAGACTTTGCTGCAAAGAAAAGCATAATTCCAATGAATAGCAAAGTGATTTGACAGTATATGATGCCATGTTGAAAGTACTTCCTCTTCTCTGCAAGCCAAAATCTTCTGCAATGGTCAGCAGGTTCTTTAATTTTAGTATAATGCCCCATGTAAGGACTGTGGTGGTGATCTTAAAGTCTGGAAGAGTGCAGATATTTTCTTAAACATGTCTTTGTGGAATGTCTCAGTGTGACTGGAGGCAAGCACTGCTGGTGGCAGTGGATTCTGTGAGGAGGAAATACTTTTACTGTACTGCCTAAGGGCCAACACTGAGAAGCCTCTCTGAGATGTGACACATCAGGAAGGTATTTAAGTATATGGTGGTAAAGAAGAGGGATTCATCCTGTGTAAAATCGAAAATTTTAGAAATACAATTAGAAAATGAGATGGGACTTGGGAAATGCATGTTTATAAATTTGAGTGTGATAATACTACTCAGTGATAACATTATTTAGTGAGAGAACACAGGAAAACAGGATCCCTGGAAGAGAGGTAGAAGGGAGAGAAGCATCAAATAATAGTTTTGCTGTCAATATATTCTGCATAACTTGGGATACTTGCGTGGGATAGAGAGAACATGCTTTTACTTAATGCCTAATAATTTTTTGTATAATTTTCTTCAGCTATCAGAATGATAAATTCAGAGTTTGTGGTTGGAAGCCTTTTCAAAAATACTTTCATACCTATATTGATATTTTGCAACTGAAAAATTGTGTAAGGTCTGAGCTATTGTGGAACACTCTAAAGATGACTAAAGTAAGCAACAATTTGGATATTGTGTGGCAAAGTGTACTAAAACAGAATCACAAAATAGATGAGTTTGAGAGGAGCCTGGTAGCCATCTTGTTCAATCCCATTTTCCATCCTATTGAGGTCCCTCTCAGTGGCATCACAAACTGCTGGTGTATCAGCCTTGTGTGATCAGCAGCCTTGTGAAGGGTCCCTTCAGCCCCATCATCCATGTGGGTAATGAAGACATTGAACAGTGTGGGACCTGGTACCAGCCTCAGGGTACAAGATTTAGTTCCTACACATTTTGTACCTCTGATCATAACCCCTAATTTTTGGCAGTGTGATAAAGATGCCTCACAGCGAGGATAGGAGCAGAACTTTTTATTTGTAGATTATAATGAAGAAAAGCTTTCTGGTTTTAATAATGCTGATGGTTAATAAAATTAATTATTTATTGTATGTAAAAGTAATTTTTTGTACCATACTTGAGGCTTAGGAATATGTTTCACTGAAAAACAAAGGTAATGGTGCTGAAAGAGAGTATTAGTGTTTTCTCAGACATGTAGTTTCTTTAGAGAGAAAGTATGAGATAGCATCAAGGAAGAGAATTAATGCATGTAAAAGTAAGGGAGCAGTTTAGAATAGAAACTGTGTATTTTCACAGAGCATTAATTCTATATTTTTATTACTTTTGTGTCTCTGGCTGCTAGTCATTACCATGTATGTCTGCATTTAGGACAATTCAATATTCAGTTATTGTTCTCATCTCTAGTGGAGCTAATGGCAGTACAATTCAAACCACATTGTGCTACTAAAAATCCAAACTGGAGAGCTGCTGGAACATGAGGACAAGTACCTGACTGTCCTCTGTGAACAGGGCTGTGGATTTCTGGGCAGGAGTTACGAAGCCTGTGCAGTTGCCAGACAGTGTGTGACTGTTCTAAAGTTACCAGATTCAACATCTTGGTTTTGTGTTCTGGCTGGTCATCTTTTAGAAATACCTAATTCGTTTTGAAAAGCACCTGCCAATGAAACCATCTTAAACTGCTGCATGAGCAGTTAAAACCAGAGGAGTATTTTTTATAGTGATACATGTGGTTCTTGTGACACTTAAATTGTACTGTCATTTATTATTATTGATTTCAGTATTGAATTTTAGCATGATGCCCCCCATTGTGACAAACTGGTTTATTTCCCCAAGCAAATCAATACTAGAGGAGTAAGATTAAGAGTGGTTGGTGGCAGTGATTACTAATTGTATGATGGTTGTGCTTAAGTTTTGTTCAGTTTCCTTTCACATGAGATGCTAGCATATCATTCTTAGAATGTTTTAGACTAGAAATTGAGTTTCTGAAATTTTGACATTTTAAAGTAATTTTTGGTTTTCTTACTGTTCTAGTCAGCTTTTGAAGACATTGTTGCATTAGTTTAAGGAAAATAAATTTCTGAAAAAGTGTGCTTCAGGTTTGATCTTCCCAATTATAATCTTACTGAAAAGATGAGCTGCTCTTGTCATGGCTCCTCTGTAACTGAAAATTTCTTTATGGTCACCTTTTTCTGCTGATATTTGACAACTCAGTGAACCTTCTAACAGTATAAAAAAAGGTTATACTGTGGGTGGCAGTAACTTTTATTTATTTAGGTATAATACAAATCTTGTATTGGTAATATTTCATACTGCTTTAAAAAATTTTAATATGGCAGTAGTTAGCTAGAAGTGTTTTCCTGTGTTCGTGTTGTTATGTGAACAGCTGGGGATTTGAATTGTGTTGAAGATAACTAGTTTTGAATGGAACTGCTCGTGTTGTAGTTAGATTAATAACTTCAGACTGTGTGTAAAGTAGATGGGGGGACAGTACTCATGGTGTTACGCATATTAAACAAGATGTCTCTTCACTGCAGAAGTTTGAAAAATGCAGAAGTGTTCATTTGTAGATTTCAAAGCTAAGTAAGGCAGTCTACAACTAGTGTTTCTGCTGTGCAGAAAGAAATGTATTTTCAACATCTTAATTTACAAACCCAAATAGAAGCTGGGGGGGAGGCAAGATGGGTCACTGACTTATCCTCTAGTTGTCAGGCTTTGTGGTTTTATTTCCATCTGAAGGGTGGAATGGGATAGCTTTTCAAGAAGAAATAAACTGGGAAACAAGTAATAGATAGTCGGATGATCAAAGCATCATGATTTTATTGATTTGGGGCATTAATATTGCTAGATAACACCCAAAGCTCCAGAGGCGTAAACTGTGTATTACTATATGGAAGAGGCAAAAATATTGTGCAACTGTATGCTAAGGATTGTTTTTTTTTCTCAACATGTGACTGGTTTCTGCTGACACATTACCAGTTCCTCTGTTGCTTGTACAAACCTTCATTTTCCAGAGGTTCCTAAACCTTTCTCTTTCAGCAGAAGTCCTGTGCCTGATGTTTGCCATGATTAAGGTTTTAAAGCCTGGAGTGTGAGGGCAAAATGGAAGGAGATACCTTTTTAGTCCTGTACCATGATGTACATTAACTCTCTCTGGTACTCTGTTGCCTAAAAATCTGTGACTTTGGTTTCATCACCTTTAATACAATCTGTCACTTGAGAAAGCTTTATTATGAAAGAAACACGTGTGGAGAAAAGATAGGTTTTGTTAGTTTTCTCTGTTTACATTATGAAGTCTTGATGAAAAATCTAAATGGGTACAGTGCAAACCTGAAGTAGCTCTCCCATCTCTTGAATATTTGAACAGTCCCTTGACTGTCCTGGGTATTCACATATCTGCTTAAAGAACTTGACTTATGAGGAGTTGTTTAGCACAGGACGAGTACATTTTTGCCTTTGTTACAGCACTGCTGAAAGACACTGTATTTCTTCAGTTTCTTTAACTAAGCTGATTAAATTCAAACCATTTAGGAGATAGCTTCTGAGTTTTTGTGCTGCTTAATAGTTGAACTGTGCTTTTAGCTCATTGGCTCATACTTACGAATTTTGTGAGAAACTTGGTATTAGAACACATAAAGGCACTTCATGCTTTTCATAAACTCAGCTGAATTCTTCTGTCTTAATTTTTCAGCTCCAGAGTGCTTTCAAATTTATTGTAAATCCCTATAAAATGACACAGGGCTTGCAACAGAGGCTGACAGATCTCTTGCCAACAACTGCTAGTAAGCAACAGCATGGTGTGCTCGGCACTGAGGTGTAAGCTTTACTGAACTAGCATTGCATGAAGGCAGTGCTCTTAATTTGGTGTGTGACCCTACAGCATAGTAGAATTTGTCCTTATGAAATAAGAGCTTGGAAAGGTCATAAACCTGCTGGTAATAAATACAATTAATAATGTACATAGAACAATGTACAAAGTACGTTCCAATCAAAAAGAATTATTAATGAACAGAAAGTGGACAGCACAGATCTGATGACAGGAAGGTTGCATCTAATCTGAATTACTGAGTGACCTAGGAAGTTTGCTTGGAGGGATTACCAAATAATTATGTTAATATGCAATTATCACCTCATTTCTTCTGTAGTAACCTCAAGATGTAGTGTAGTAAGGGTGTTATAGCAAGTGCTGATAGTTTGCAAAAATACTGATGTTCAAGATTTTTTAAGACAATAAGATTAGCTTAAGGCATTTAAATTATGATCTGTCAGTTTGAAGATAGATCTGACCTTACACTTTTTTAATGCTTAGACTATCTGGCCACAGGCAGTCATATCTGCAGAACACATTATGATTTTTAAAACTGATACTTTATAAATAAAACCAGTATTTAAAATCAGCTAGATTTTAAATCAATTAATAGAGAGTGGAATATGGCTTAGCTGGATAAATAATTTATTTCTATTTTTGAGTATGAAATAATTTCTGTATAGTAAATAGCATAGCATGTAAACAAGAATAACACTCTTAAGTGCACTGCAGTCATTCTAGACTTAACTGAAATAATTGAATTTAATTTGACCTAGCCGTTAGATAGTGTGTTTCAAAGGTAGGAGCTGGGATTGTGTTCTCTTGTGCAGGCTTTTTCAGACACTTTCCATCACCATTTTTACATTATATATCTCCAAGGTATATTGCATTAGATGCTTAAATAAAAGTTATCTCAGCTGTCTAGTTGAGGTAGTATAGTCCTGGTAGTAGATATGGTAAGCAGTACAGTAATTTCACGATTATAAGCCGCACCTGAATATAAGCCGCGCCTTTTTTTTTTTTTTTTTTTTTTTTTTTTAAACTCCGCACGGCAGATGGGGTGGGGTGCTCCGGCCCGGCCCCACACAGCCCGGCTTCCCAGCAGCACCCCGTTCCTGGCGGTCCCACGCTGCCGCCGGCTGCCAGGGGCACGGGGGCCGCTCCGCACATTTCCAGCCCCCGTTGCCGGCGCTGCCGGGGGCACGGGGGCCGCTCCGCACATTTCCAGCCCCCGTTGCCGGCGATCCCGCGCTGCCGCCGGCTGCCGGCGGCACAGGGACCGGCCCGCCCACTTGCCACTCTGCTTGGCCGGCTCTCACTTCCGGGTTGGCGTTTTGCTGGGATTTGTCCATAGATAAGCCGCACCTGAATATAAGCCGCACCACTGGGGTAGGCTGGATTCTTCAATGAAAAAGGTGCGGCTTATATTCGTGAAACTGCTGTACTTTCTACAAATTGAAAGTTTGATCTCGATTTTTAATTTTTCAAATACACTGAGTATTAAATGCTATATATTTTGACAGAATTAATAATTTTGTATTTCTGATATAGTATAGAGAAGATAATTTTAAAACTGATGGAAACATGCAAAGAATATTGCATAGCCTTGGTTACATCTTAATTACAATATTGATTTTTCTTTTTTCCCAAGAGACAAGTTAGATGGTAACATTTCCTAAAAAACATGGCATTGTGTTGTTAGTTATACCTGTCATTGTCAGTGCATAAATTCTGGCATGTGGAGTATATAGTGAAACTGAAGTGTTGCATCTTGGTTCAGTGTTATCACAAGACTTAAATTATTGTAATTTAAAAATACATTTTCTGTTTTCTCCAATGCCACACTGTTAAAACTGTTAACATTATTGTCATCCTGCGCAAAAAAACCAGTTCATTGTACCACCTTGATAGCTGGAAAGAATAATAATACATTATAGTAATAATAAAAGTTATAATTAGATGCAAATTTTTAAAATATAGCAGTGATACTATTGATACAGTGAACATTTCAGGCTTGATTCAAAGATGAAATCTGTAGGAATACATGTATTACCATAGAAGACGTCTAATCATACCCATATGGAATAGTGCACAATCTCTATAAATACACAGTATAGAGAGGAGTCTCTTACAAAGCTGTGTTAGGTAATGCTGTAGATATCTCTGATAACTCTGAAGAGAATCTCAGTTAATGGCGACCACAGGGTGTCATAGCCATCTTCTTAACTTCAGCTTTAACACTAATATTCATTAGCAGTATGGTTTTGTATGTAGAGCAACATAGTTTTGTCTTCATGTTGTAAACCTGTGAGAAGTTTTGAGGAGCCGTTCTGATAATGAGGATTGCAGTCTCTAAGCAGCACAGTATTCTCAGTCTGCCTCCCCGCTGTTCAGAGGGTACCAATGAAGTTGCTTTAAATGGGAAGCGTCTGTTCTTCCTCTGAACCTCTCACACCAGAACAGATGGGTGGAACTTGGAACATGGAAGGTTTTACCTCAGAGGTGGTAACAGTGAAGCCACTCATTAACACTGAATTTACCACTTCGTTAGCAACGCTGCTTCCTGTTGAGAAAAGCTAATACAGGCTCTCAGATTGACTGAGCATGCTTTTGTCAGCTTCTGCAGCAATAAACCAAGGAAAAAACACATCTTCCAGGCAAAATTGTCTTGCTCAGTTTCTTATAAATGTTTTGTGCACAGTTTTATACTTTGCTACCTGATGCTATATGAACCCTATATTACTGAGTTGTGAAATTGCTGGAGCTGTTGTGCATCATTGTAGGCTTCCCTTCTTTTAATTGACTTTTGCATTACTGATTCTTAGCGCATGTTTGTACTGCCCATTTCTAACTTGTGTAGGTGATGTAAAGATTCCTGCTGGGTGGTGCATTATCACCATTTTAGGGTGATAGCTTTGGATGTGATCTTATTAGAAGTCGTTATTATAGTGAAAAATGACCCACCTCAAAACAGCAAAGAAAAGCAAAAATCTGAGAAATGACAAGATGAGAAACTGGGGTGTCTAGTAAAACATTTGCATAAAGGTACATTACAGATAGTAATACAACAAAATATTTCACACACTTGAAACATTCATTGTGGCTCTGGTGTGAGCATTTCTGTATTTCTAAATTGGCCAGTTCACTGATGGCGTAGCAAAGGAAATATATTTTTAATGACTTAATATTTCATTGTATTTCTACACCAAATAAAATTCTTGTATCTACAAAAGTAAGTTATCTTACATTAAGGTTTGTTTTTTACAAATTCAGAAGAGGTTAAATAATTGTTTTGTCCTTTTGCTGATTTGAAGCAAAATGAGTGCCATAAAACAATTTCCATGAAGCTGTAGTTAGCTTTCAGTTGTGTGGATAGCTGTCATTCTGTTGAATTGAAAATACTGGACATATTTTTAAACGTTCTGTATGAAGGTGAAAGTGATGTTGTTTAACCAGGTTGTTTTCTTTCCGTAGGAAAAAAGGATGTCCAAAGTAGTCTTCCTGGATTTCGATAAAGGACCATTGCAGGAAGCCGTGGATATTAGTTGTGAGTTATAACGTCTTAATTCAAAGAGTCTAGGTAATAACTCCTTATGACTGAGTTCTATTCAAAATGTTAATTAGTAACTGAAACTATGTGATTGCAGGAATCAATTTGCAGAAACCAAGTGAGTAGTACTGTCTAAGGGTAAAATATTTGATTTCTGTAAAATATATATGTCGTGGCTCCTAGATGGATGTTTTAATGCCTTACGCTCACTGTGTTCTGAGGACCCATATGAAAAGTGAATGCCGGGTCACACACTGATTTTCATGTGTAGGCAACTCCTTTGTGCTCACTAAGCATTGAATAGATGATTTGATGTATGAATAAAAGTCACTTGTAGAAAGACAAGGCCACCCACAGGGAATTAATATGCAGTGGTTCTCTGTACTGGAAGATATTGTTAGTGTCATGCTCTGGATTCAAAACGGTGACTTCATTTGGTAGGTAAATCCTAATGAAATGTTTTTTTCTTAGAGTCTTTTTTTCCTTACCTTTGGTAAGTTGTTTAATTTGCTTATAGTTTAAAATAACCTAATAAGCAAATAGGATTGATTTGTTTTAAAACAAGGAGAGTTGTTTTATAAGAGGGGAATAAGAAGATGTCTGGTTTCCTCAGTGAGTTTGATGCTTTGCTGTGTCTCTGTCACTAACCAGATGCTCAAAATCATCTTCGTTGTGTTACTTCCATCTGCAGGCTTCCATGTAGCATCAGGTCAATTGTGTGGAAGTACTTCTGAAAGAGTACTACCTTGAGAAATGTAAAGACTATTTTAGTTTCCTAAAGAAAGTATGTTTTGAAAAAAACCAGAATTGCTAATAGGTGTCCGGATAGCCTTTACTCCTTACTTTTACTTCTGGAGAGCAACTGAAGATAATCTGTATTTATGTTCATAGAGAAGGTATTTGAGTTCAACAATCTAAATTTCACCATTTTGCTTGTGTGTGGGTCTCGGGCTTCTTTAAACTGGAATATTTGGCTGTGCTTAGTTTGCTGTATGGTTATTAATATTGCATAGCAAAAAATTTTATTTTTTATTGCTTCATTGATTCACTATAAATGTCCTGGATATTCTAAATGAAAAGTAGATTTTTGAAAAGTTCAAAACATCTTTTTAGATTACAGTGTGAAGACTGATCCTGAAGAAAAGCTGTAAATTAAAATTGTCATTATCTATTTCTGCAATTGCCTGATTTTTTTTCTTGTTTGTTTTTTAGTATAAATGTATTTAATGGACTGACCAGCAATATGGATGATTTAGAGATAAATACTGGCGTCCCTGGTGCTAAAGAAGAAGAAATCCTATGTGATGATAATTTTGTATCTGAGGAAGAAGTTGGCATTCCCAAACCAGAAGAGAGTGACATATCATTACAGAAGAAAAACACATTGACTCCTACTGAGGAGCTATCAAGGGACAGATCTGAAAAAGCCTTAAGTGGAGGCCAGGCTTCTCTATTTATACACACTGGTGCTCCTACTGTTTCTAGTGAAAACTTTATGTTGTCTAGAGGAGCTGCTGTTAATGGACCAGTTTCACACTCCACCTCAACAAAGACTTCCATTATGAATAAAGGCAGTGCTTCAGTAACCACTGGACAGCCTGGAGGTCATCTCACAGATTCCTGCTCAACTTTGACAGTGGTTCATGATCTTCAGCTGCCTGCAAAGAGTACAACACAGAAATCAAATCAGCACCAAGTTTTATTTTTGTTACCTGATGTAGCACATGCTAAGAACCTGACTCATTCCATTAAAAATCTACCTACCTCTGCTTCAATTGGTTGTGATTCACAGAAAACAGTAGAAAACAGTGTAGATAGCACTTTAGTAGACCAAGTAGAAGTTTGTGAGGATGATAAGAATTTACTATTAAAAGATGATTGTGATGATACATTAACAGGCATTTCCTCAGGTACAGGTGGTTTCAGATCGGGATGTGATCCTAGCTGGGATCCACAAAAAGAGTTTATACAGTTTCTTATGACAAATGAAGAAACAATAGAGAAGTCTCCCGTTCACTGTAAGGTAGGGATAGAAAAGAAGAGAAAAAGGAAAATGGATGTTAGTAAAATAACACGTTATACTGAAGACTGTTTTGATGATACCAGTTGTATTTCTAGTAAGTCAAAACTGTTAAATGTTGAATTCTTAGAGCAGAATGAGGAGCTACAAATAGTAGAACCACAGAAATATTCGTTGAGTAAAGTAAAGCCTGAATCCACAGATGAAGAGCTGGAAACTGTTGATGGTATCCAGCAGCTCATTTATAGTCCCACTAGTAACTGTGCAGAAGATACTTCTCCTGTTCACACTAGCACTTTTCTATCGAATACTTTGAAAAACAAATGTGAAGAGAATGATTCTGAACCACCATCTACTTTCAGTACTGATGAACCATCATTTTATCCCTGTACAAAGTGCAATGTGAATTTTAGAGAGAAGAAACATCTGCATAGGCATATGATGTACCATTTAGATGGGAACAGTCATTTCCGGCATCTCAATGTCCCCAGGCCCTATGCATGTAGGGAATGCGGAAGGACATTTCGAGATCGTAATTCACTTCTTAAACATATGATAATTCACCAGGAAAGAAGGCAGAAACTGATGGAAGAAATCCGTGAGCTGAAAGAACTTCAGGATGAGGGTAGGAGTGCACGGTTACAATGCCCACAGTGTGTATTTGGTACCAATTGTCCCAAAACATTTGTGCAGCATGCAAAAACTCATGAAAAAGATAAAAGATATTACTGTTGTGAGGAATGCAATTTCATGGCTGTGACAGAAAATGAACTGGAATGCCATCGAGGGATCGCTCATGGAGCAGTAGTCAAATGTTCAATTATTGGTAGCGACCTGTCCCAGAGAAAAACCCAGAAAAAGGCATCCTTGAAAGATCCTTATTTAGGATCCTCAAGAAAGTCATCGACATATATGTGTAAGCTGTGTCCATTTGCTACTTCAGCTAGAAGCATTTTAAAAAAACATATGGCATATTTGCATTCAGCATCATGCATTGATCCCTTTGGTAGCCATCTTAGACTAGAGAAAAGAAAAGGCAGCATAATAGAGGAATCTCTAGATTTTCGTAGCAGGACAAAACAGATGATCAAACATTCTTCTACTTTTCCAAAGAACTCTGCTTTAAAACAGGATGTTAAAAGATCATTTGGCTCTACTTCACAGTCCAGTAACTTCACAAAACTTCACAAGAGACCCTACAGGATACAGAAGGCTCGGAAAAGCGTTTCACAGTCATCTGTAAGTGTGTGCAATCTAAATTCTACAAACAAGAACTTTTTTATTAGAAGTAGCATTGACCAAAAACGTAAATGTTTTCATCAAGCAGCAAAGCAGAAAGCTAGTGCCAAAAAAAGTAATTATTTATATAGACACAAATATAAAAACTACAGGATTATTAAAAAATCTAGTGACTCTTATCCTTTGCATTTAAAAAAGGAAGGGTCCAAATCTGTCAGTGCTTTACATTTATTTTCTTCACCAAGTAATAATTGTTTTGTCATGGATTCAAATAGCCTTGATGGCAAAAGGGCAGAAGGCTGTAATGATCATAGGCATGTAGATGTAAAAAGAGTGGTTAAAGAATCCAAGAGGGAAGGCTCTGTTACAGGAGATGATTTGGATTGCTATCCAGATTTTCTGCATAAAATGACTGTTGTTGTTTTACAGAAACTAAACTCTGCTGAAAAAAAAGACAGCTATGAAACGGAGGATGAAAGTTCATGGGAAAATGTTGAACTATGTGATTACACTACACAGTCTGTGGAGGATGAATCTTACAGTGATATTAATCAGGAGCATGTAAACCTATTCCCCATATTCAAAGGTAAAATGGAAGATAATGAAGCTGCTGATAAATCTTCACTTGGTTATGAGCAGAATGATGGCTTTTATTTTGAGTATTATGAAGATGCTGAGGGTAGTAACTTCTTGCATGATTTGCATGATCCTCAGAATTTAGAAAATGTAGGATCAACATTGCCAAAGCATAATTCAGTTTTCCATTGGACTGATTTGTCACTTGAAAAGAAGTCGTGCCCGTACTGTCCAGCAACCTTTGAAACAGGTGTTGGCTTGTCCAATCATGTCAGAGGACATCTTCACAGAGCTGGACTAAGCTATGAAGCCCGTCATGTTGTTTCACCAGAACAGATAGCAACAAGTGACAAAATGCAGCATTTTAAAAGAGCTGGAACAGGGACTCCTGTTAAACGTGTCAGAAAAGGTAAGATTTGGTTTTTTATTTGGGTACAGCGTAAAGGGGGGACAAAGGGGTTTACTGAACACTGATCAAGAGTTGATTTATCTTGTTGTAAAGTCTCCTTGTGATTTGCAGTTGTCACGTTTAACTGTATATAATTGTCAAACATTCTAATTATTTTCTTTGTAGCAATTGAGAAATCTGAAACTTCCTCTGAGCATACATGTCAGCTCTGTGGTGGCTGGTTCGATACTAAAATTGGATTGTCTAATCATGTGCGAGGACACCTGAAGAGGCTTGGCAAAACCAAGTGGGACGCACACAAGTCTCCCATCTGTGTTCTGAATGAGATGATGCAAAATGAAGAGAAGTATGAAAAAATCCTAAAGGCTTTGAACAGTCGCCGTATTATTCCCAGACCATTTGTTGCTCAGAAATTTGCATCAAATGATGACTTTTTATCTCAGAATGTTATACCTCTTGAAGCATACCATAATGGCCTAAAGACTGAAGATATATCTGTGTCTGCATCGGAGGAAGAAGGGCTGAGTTTTCTAAATGAATGTGATGAAGCAAAAGCAGTACTACATGATGAAAAAAGAAATCAGTCACTTACACTGATAGAACTCCTGAAAAACAAGAGGTTAGGAGAAGAAAGAAATCCTGATATTTCCCCTCAAAAGATTCATAATCAAACTGCAAGAAAGAGGTTTGTTCAGAAATGTGTTCTTCCATTAAATGAAGACAGTCCATTGATGTATCAACCACAAAAAATGGACTTGACTATGCAGTCAGGTAAGAAGGTGTTTCTTGACAACATTTCCAAAGAAGCATATAATTCATAGAAAATGTACAAGTGCAGAGTATTTTATTTGGGATTCTGTTCATTTAATTCTTGTTTCATTTCCAGAGGACAATTGACTGCGAGAGGTAGCACAGCAAATTTTTCTGACATGTTTTTCCTAAAGTGAAAAAACCCCTCAGCAGCACTGAAGGGTTTTCACATGGAATATAGTTCCTGTTCTGCATATGACTGGGCATGCAAATTGAAAGCGGACACAAAGTGAGCCTCAGTAAGGAAGAAGACACATCCTGCAGTAAACAAGTTGAAGTGTCCATGCCTATTTGGTAGACTAACAGTTCTGAAAAGTTTGGGCTTGCAACCCTGGTTTTGGGTGTTAAAACAGCTGGTTTGGGAATACTGAATTTAAGTCTTCAAGGTTTGTGCAAGGCAGCATTTGCTCAAACTAACAGAACTGTTGATACCATTATAAATGCATAATACTGCAAATTGGTGAATCACTGTCAACTAATTTTGATGGTTTTAGGCCAACATACTCTTACAACATAGATTAATTCTTGTTTGTTGCAAATTGTGGCTACTGTGAGAAACTCATGCTTGCTTAGGGCCTGTCTATCCTGAGTGGCAACCTGTGCTGGTTCAAGCTTTGTTGGCATACAGTTGTAGCCAGCAAGTTTCCAATGCACAGCCTCTGACCAATAAGGACCTAGATTGTCCCTCCCCTGAGAATTGTGCTTATCAAACAATTCTACAATCAACCTCCTAACTACTCCATATACTATTAGTCTACAGAATCTATTAGAGCAGGCTCTTAGGATGATGTTTTTAACTTACTTGCAGATGAGAATTATTTCTAGTCTTGTGGAACTCTTACATCCTTTTTAATGTGTATGTAGAGGTTGCATTTACTGGTTTCTTGGTTGGACACCACCAGTGCTGCAGGATTCTCTAGATTGAGGAGCAGATTCTTATTTTTAAACCCTGACTTGTTTTGGTGCTTTTCTTTTCTTGTTATTAACTAGGTTAGTAAAACTGGCAGTGCTTAGTACTTTTTCACCTATATTCTTTTCTTCCTTTAAATAAAAAACCCCAACAATCTGATGTGTTCAGAAATTCTTTTAGAGGGCTATAAAAGTCTGGCAATAAATCTCTTAAGAAAGGTGGCTTTCTAAAATGACATGGTAGAAGTGGGAAAGAATTACATTTTGTGTCTTCTGTACGTCTGTGGTTGTCCCTTAAGACTGGAGATTGCTTAATAAAGGAAGTGTATCTGACAGGTTTAATGATTTGAAAAACAATGCTCATGGAATAGCTTGCCAAACCTGACACTGTGTTTTGCTTTCTGTGTAATATTTACTGCTCAATGCTAGGTAGAACCTGTTTGGTTATGATGAACAACCAAGTAAAAATAAGCATATGCTCACATAGTACTAACAGTTCTGAATGGGGCCCGATAGTTTTCTGTGGCTGAGGTAACAGAATTTGATAACTAACGCACTGTGCCAGTTGAGTTAATAAGAAAATATTTAACATCAAGTTGAAAATCTTCTGGTTTTCCTAAAAAGGGCAAATATTCCTAATTCTGGTTTTAGTTTTAAAAAGGCTTTTACCAACCAGGTGTTCTTCCTTCTGTAACTTGCCTGAAAAAACAGCATGTCTTCTGTGGGCTGCTGGAGAATAGCATTCTTTCTTTTCCTGCAAAGACTTTTCAGCTGAGTAGTTTTAGCTTTTTCATTTATTCTTCTAATAATTTATCAGTAAAGAGCCTGAAATATTAGTTGACCAAAACAATATATCTTTGGTAATGTGCAGGGAGAAATACTATGGTGAAGTTGAGCAGGAGATAAGTTATAATGGTTTCTTTGTCTGTAAGTGAGGAATTCAGTATTGTTTCATTGTTTTCTTGTGATAAATAGCATGTTGCTTTGTTGATATTTATTTAGCACAAAGATTTTAGCAAAAAACTTCATTTAATTATCAATTGTGCGTCTAAAGTAATGAATAGAAAATGCACTGAACAAAATGTTTTGTCTAACAGCTGTTCAGTGGTGTGTTTTACCACCTTTTTCTCTGAGCCTTCAACAGCAGCCTAATTTTAGTATTGAGCACTTTGGTCTTATGGGTAAAACACTTTTAATTACCACTTTGTCAACTTGACTTTTCAAATTCCCTTTATTGGAAATTCTGAAAGCTCTGAAATTTCTCAACAGAACTGTGCTATTCAAATTGCAGGATTGTATTTTGCAATTAGAGTTTCATTATGTGGAGATCTGTAGGAGCTTGATAGTAGGTATTAAATGCAGAGTAGCCTACTGGTTCAAGTTGCCTCCTTTCTGTTCTTTTTCAAATAACATGGTTTGGCTTAAAGCACTAGGTGGAAAACTAATAACGGTTAACTTGGATCCTTCTAATATACTAAAATTCGCGTCAATGCAGTGAATATATTTTAAACCATCTTTATTGCAGAAAACTTTTTACAACGCTTTGAGAATTTCATTTTTGAAGAGAGAACTGGATTATAGTTTTCTTTTGAATGATAGGTATGCCTGTGAAGCTTAGAACGTGTGTGCATTGCAATACGACGTTTACAAGTGCTGTTAGCCTGTCCAACCACTTACGCGCTTATGCACGAAAGAAGAGTGCTGGACTTTTGACTGGGACAGGTATGTTACAGATGTAAAAGCAAGTCTGTCTATGATACATTTTCTTCATCAGACTGGACAAAAGCATATGTTAATTCAAAATAATTTTGAAGCTTCTGCTGGTAAACAATTTATTTGCCATAAAACTTCAGCAACTTGTAAGAAAACGTATGTTGCTGTTGTCCACTCTTATGTCTGATTTTCATTCATAGTCTTTGATTTTGGATCCAACACTTAAGGTATGTAAGCAAAACTAAGAGATGGTTGCTTAAATTCATTCTCCTGTGATATCACAACTTCCAAACCAGATAGTTGGCCTTCTAATGAAGTGTTTTAAAGTATCTCAGAAATGAGAGCGGTGGGAAGAAAAAAAAGGCAGTGATACAACAAGTAGTTTTTACTGTCTAATACATACAATTACAGAGACTACTTAAGTAAAATAGGAAAAGCAAGTAATTTTACATTTTGTATATTTCTAACAACATACTATATGTAGTTGGTTTCATATCTTGTTTGGCTCATAACCTAAAAATTACCTGCTCTGACACTGAGTGAAGGTAGTACAGCATTTGGCACTGCTATTAATTTTTTTTATTAAAACACACTTCATTTTTTAAATTCTTCTGATATGCCATGTATGTTTTCAGAGACCTGAGCTTGCTTGGCTGTAGGCAGTTTCTGAGTTTACTTGGATTATTGCTGAGATTAGTGGGGCTTCACATGATCAACAGCAAATTGAGGAGCAGATATGCACTATAATGAGAAAAATTTGGAGATATGAAGCCTGAAAGATTCTGTAATTAAGAAGGGCAACCATCAGTTTTCTGTGTCAGCAAACACAGGCTTTTACATAATGCTCTTGGAAAATACATAATCCTTTTTTTATCTGCAAATGTAATTCATTATGCTAAGAATGACAAACTGAGAGCAGGCTTTTTCTGTAGAAGGCTAAAATAAATATTTTTATAATATGGGCCTGTGGCTGCCAGGTCTTATGTTGCACTACATTAATGCTATAATAAAGCAGATTTTGAAGGAAGCCAGCATATGCAGTAATACCTAACATGTAGAAGAACATGCCTTTAGTCAGTGATTCTGAAAATTTTTGTATTTTTTCAGTAGAAGAGTGATGGTAGTGAACTTTATTTACCACTGCTGTGATTTGATATTAGCTCTGTGGTAAGCTCCTTTTCATATATACCTACCAAGGATGTATTTTTAAATTGCACATTAATAACTTAACAGTAATTCAATGAAAGAGACACTTGCAAACAGGATAGTAGACAGAGATTGAATCCTGAACAAGCTCTTTGTACCTAGCTTCCCTTTTGCTAAGCAGGAAAAGTGAAGGAAGCTTGTTTAGATACTTTCAGGGATTTTTGTTCATTTACTCTTAGAAACATTTTGCTAGTGAAGTAGTTGCATAGCCATCAGAAGAGTTACCACTTTTCTTAAAAGAATGTAAAGAAAACATGATGTAGACAAGTCTTGTGTAGTTGAACCTAGAAGTTGATTTTGAAATTAAGTTGGAAACAGAATTTTGGGGGGAAAAAATTTTTTGCTCTCAGAAGCTGGAGCTAAGCCAGATAAATGGATAAAGGCCTGTCACTGAAACCATTGACTTAAGGAGTCAGTGTTGAGTTCTGGCTATAACATCATGCAACCAATGTATATTTGTAGTAACTTAGTCTTTACTCTGCTTCAGCTCTGGAGGTTGTAAGCTTTGTTCATTGACTTCTCACTCAAGCAAGCTTAATGCAAGGCTTGTAGACCAAAAAAGACACTTTTAAACAGTTGTTCAATTTGATATTACACTTCATAGGTTTTGTGAAGCGGATTATTTTAATGCAAGATTTCACTAGTACACTAGTTTTAAAGTACACACAAGTACACACTTGTTATGAGTATTGCTCTTGGGTAGATCTCAGGTTTTCTAATTAAATACTTGTGCTTGAGAGCAATTTCAAGATGTCTTCAGTTGGGCCACAGCTGAACCTTCAGTGGTCCTCAACCATTGTATGGAGACAATGAGGACATGTTTATACACGTTCTTCTCATTAAGCCTTTCTTATATCTTCTAAAGCATTCATAACTACCAAAAATACATCAGTTGAATAGTTATCTCAGTTTCTTGCTGTAATAAAATGGTGTCTAAACATGAATGCTGTATTTTTTTTATCTGGCAGTTGTTATGGGATCTATCTAGGCTGTTTCTTAGGAGAAATACGTGAGAACTATATCATCTCTGCATGCCACCAAAGTGAAACCTTTCTGAACGTTGCATTAGCTTATGTACTAATCTCAGATTTTCCATTTGTCTACGCGTGTTTTTGGTATTGACTGTTACCATATTGTTCTTCTAGCAGATGCCCTGCTTCTTCAGTCAGTGATGTCATCATATTTAGTTAAATCTTAGCCTATTTTTCTTTCCAAATGCAACTTGACAGTTATGGCAGTATAGTAGTAGATATAGTTCAGCATAATGGTAGCTTTGGAGAATGAACTCAAGAAAAACATCCTGGAAGTGAAAGTTCCTAGGCTGTTGGCTGTTTGAGGTTAGTCTTTGTTGAACTTTATTTGTGCCTATACCAATGCATTATAGATCTACTGTGGAGGAAATACCTGTGTCTTCAGATGTCTGGCTGGAACTTCAGTTGTTGTTGTTATTCAGTCCAGTTTTTAACAATGTAATGATCTAATTGCTCATCTTGAGTAGATGTTAATTTCCTTTTATACCTGTCTGGATGTATAGCAACATATTGGTGTTTTTCAGAGCAGGTGATCAACTTGCTTCTTTCTTCTGAGTATCTTTAGACCATGGGACAAACCTACACAAAATCTTCAAAATGCATCTCACTCTTCTTCATTATAGTTGTATATTCAGCTTCCTTTCTGGTTTTTCTCTCTGGGCTTTTCTTGCTTGCTCCTGCCCTGGCTCTTCCTAAGTCTCTTGATTCTTTCTGGCTTTTTACATCTTCTCTTTATCAACTCTTTTCACATACTCAGTCTCTTCTTACTGGCTTTCATCTTCTGGGAATCACCACTTTCTTATTTGGTCTCTGCTTCTGTAGGTGGAGACTGCTTTGTCAGAAGTTTGGGAGGGAAAAATAAAGTACAGAGCAAGGAGTTTGGCCTTCAAGCCAACAGTGTGACTGAGGTAGCAGTTCATGAGGGCTGCTACGTGTTCAAGTAATTTCAAATGTTCTGTCAAATGTGGCTTTGGGATGTTTGTGGTGGAAGCATATCAGGTGTGCAGAAATCTGAGATCCACTGGCTTTGTGTGTTATTATTCTATGCTGTTACAGTCATAATGAGTCCACCAGCATGATGAGCTAATTTTCAGTATCCTATAAATAAAATCCTGTGGGGAGCAAATGATAGGGTTTTTTTTAATGTACTTCACTGTGCAGTAGTGATGAGGATGTGCAAGTGACTGAATATTGAAAATTAGTGATAAAATGTACAAGAAAGATAGTTCATTATTTTTTACTTTTTAATTGGTAGTGTTTTCAAATGGTTAATTAGTTGCATTTCTGTGTCCAGTTATTGAACTTGTTTTAGCTTACATACACTTTGACAAAAGTAATGAAGTACAAATAAAAGACCCAACTTCAGGTGTCCTGAAATAAGAAACATTGCATGTTGGAGGACATCAGGAAGCAGAGCATATTAATTTGGAGCTACAGACCAAATGTCATGGCATGAAAGGCCCTGTAATTGTCACCTGTCTAATTCACTTAGTCATGCTCACTGTTATCTCCTATGTCCATCTGCTTGTAGTCTTTCTTGACAAGTCATCGCAGAGGTTTTTGTATGCAGTGCTTATACCTAGCATATATTTTTTTGAAGTAGTGTGCTCTGAAATTGTCCATAAGTATCTCAAGGAGATTCCTCCAAATTTTGGTAGTCTTTCGTTTTTAATGGTCTGTTTCTCCATCGTGTTGTATCAGCAGTTTGAGGGAGTGATGTGATGTGGCTGGTTATTTACAAGAAGTTCTTCAGGTATCAACTAGGAAACACCAGGTGGCCAAATATGGAAGAAGGAGAGTTCTTACAAAAAGAAGTAGGCCTTTATAGAGAATGAGGAATCATAGTTTGGAAACTGTTATAACTACAAAGTGGTGTTGAGGATAGGTAATTCCTGCATCTCTCTAGCAACTTGCTGCAGTTTCCATGCAGCTTACTTGAGCTAAATTATCCTAGGTCTCTTCCCAGATGTGATAAAAAACATGGTTTCTGAGGAGGTCATGTTTTGTTACAGTAAAGGCACAGAAAAAGCAGGAACTGAGTTTTGGCCAGAACATGGCTACTTTATGGGGAGGCAATGACTGAGGCAATTGTGTGATTTATTTGATGTTTGCAACCACTTCTAAGCATCCTATCAACAGAGTACTCAAGTGTGTGCATGAGACTTTATTTAAACTTATTGCTCTCTGGTTAGACAATGAAATTAATGTGATGGTTACAGTTACACATGCCTCATAACTGCTGTAGTTTTCAATGAGTTTTACTCAGATACTCCTCCTCCTTCACTTTCCGTCTTCACTGGAGTAAATTCTAAACATACTGGTGCTGCTTTGAGCTCCCTAAAATTTGGAAGAATATCTCAGAAGACAAGGGCAACAAAAAATGACCCTTGCAGAACATGGGCTTAGTGTTCTTAGTGTTTTGTCTTCTATAACAGCTTCATGCTTGGGCAAATCTACTTTCAGATTTAGCTAAGTTGCTCTGAGAGTTCATAGTGTAATCCGAATTCTTTTTTTGTGGTCTTTTACAGTGATATTTTCTTCTCTTTGTTTTATAATTTTCTTATATAGAGCGTCCATCATAAATGGCTCAGAGAACTAACCCTTTTCCTTGTTTTCTCACTGTTTGTGGAAAACGTACTTTTCAAGGAAGTAGAAACTACCTCTCCTGGTTCATTGTGGCAATTTCTGTCAGTGTTGCTGTTGTTTGCACAGTAGTTCAGAGGGGGTTTTTTCTTAGAAGATTGAGAAGATGATACACACAAACCCATTAGGTGTCAGGAATGTTGCAGAAGACCAATCCAGGTCTTATAGGAAAGGGAAAGCTCTCTGAAATGCTCCAGATACATGTGAGTAGAATCAAATTTCTTTATGAGAATCAATGTCTTTGCCAACATCAAGGAAATCAGCAAGTTCTTGTTCAAAATGCAGGTTGGCCTCTCTAGGAGGAGTCTGTTGTCACTACTGCTTTTTTTTCCATGCATATAAACTAACATCAACTAACTGTCATCAGATTCAACTCCTGGACTTGTTTGCCTTCCAGTAATACTGACTTCTGTTTCCCTTTCTTCCCATGATATTCCACAAAATTGGCAAAACTTTTGCTGTAATAACTGCTGCAGATAATTTGCCCCTCATACAAACAGTTCTCTTCAAAGCATGGGTGTCTGTCTGGGTTCCAGTATTTTAGCTACTTACATTGCTGATTGTGTTGTGGTATGTAAAATATTTATGTATGTGGTAGTTCCTACCTGATACAGTAGTTAGCTTTTTTCTTCCTAATTAAATGAAGAATATGTTTCTGGGGAGAGAATAAAGTATTAAGAACCCATTGATGCTTTTCCAGAAGCATCTTGGCCCTTTCTCTCTCCCCCCTGCCACCTTGGGTTACTGCCTTTTAATCTAGACCGGTTTAGTTGTTGCTGTCAGAAAAAAATGCTGTTAAGCCTCATTTTCCTAATGTTGATCTGAATAAGTCTCTCTAGGTTGGTGTCTGCTTTCCATTTATTCTGTTGGTTCTCTGATACCTTCAAACATCAGAAATTAATTCTAAATTTTAGGTAGGAATTCTTAAATCTGGGGGTAGAACTGGGATATGTCTAGTATGTCTGCCAAGTTAAAAGTTGGGCTACAAGGTAAAAGCTGGAGAGGTGTTCATTTGGAGGGCATGAGGAAAATTAAAGATACAATCAAGACTGTGTGTTCTTTAAATCAGCGTTTTACTTCACCAGACAATGTCTTATGCTTCAGAATGCTAAGAAGTTAATTCTTCTGTTTTATATTCTAGGAGTCAAAACTTTAGTCAAGTGTAACAATTTCTTTTTCCCCATTTGACTGTTAAGATGCTTCAATAGCATAGCATAATGCCTTCTTGGTATCAAGAATACCACCTGGTACTGTCTTTCTGGTTTCTGTGGAGTTTTGGTTGAAGTGGTGTAACTGGTTGTTTGCAAAAAGTTTTTTGTGTTGGAGTTCCGTTGTTGGTGTCTTGTGTTTTGGAATAGAGTGTAGCTAGATACACTTCTCAGTTCAAGCAGTCACAAACTTCTTGAGCTTTATCAGCTGTTTACATCATAACATTATTAATTCAGTCTAATCCCCCATTTTGGCTGCTTCTTAGGATCTCCAGATTTTGTTTCAGATTCTCATTACATTTGTTTATGGGAGATACAGACCTCAAAGCTATCTGAACTCATTTGCTATGTGTTTCCTGTTCACACACGTTACTTTTATACACAGTTTCAAATGCTTAGACTGAATTTAAAAATTGGCCTTTCCATCCTTGTTGATTGTCCTAATACCAGCTCCCACTGCCAAGGACTAATACTTTTTATAAGCTTCATTAAAATTCAGACAGGAGTGAAGGGGAAGCTTCATTTGAAATTCTTAGAACAAAAGGACAAGTTTTTGCTTTGTGTTGAAAATAAATGGCAGGTGTTTTATTCAGACTAGAAATTCCTGATAGTACTAGCTGAAAGCTACAACTTCATAAAGTTGTAACTTGGTTAAACATGAGTGGTCTTAGGATGTTGCTTGAACTAGAAAACAAATTCTGAGATTCTGACAGTGTTTTATGCATGAAAGGGAATTTCCAGTGGTGCTTTGCTTCTGTATAATTCTTCAATAGGTTTGTAGGTGCTTGCTTATACTAAAACAACAGTTTAATACTGAATCTCAGTTATGTAGTCTTTCAAGGAACAAGCACAATGCTAAGCTAAAACAATCAGCTTCGTGTGTTTTGCCAGTGTATTTCTTAGAATACACTGTACTTGTTTTGGATTTACATTATAATTAAATATAGAAAAACAAGGAGGTAGTTGTCTTTTCATTATTGCTATAGGGAATACTTACTGAATAACTAATGTTCATTGAAGTATTATTTTCACATATGAAAATTTCTCTTCTTAGCTTTAGACTGTAAGCAAAAGAAGTCAAGGTCAAGATCTGGAAGCAAGAAGAAAATGCTGCCATTACCTCATAGTGCTGATGAAGTTTACATACTCAGATGCAGGTACATAGTGTTTCTTTAACTGGAAGAATACATTTTTAAGAGCTTACTTATGTTAGTCATAAAAAGATTCGTGATTGTATCTGTAAATGTTTGTGATTGAATAATAAGGGGAGAAAGGAATTGTCCATTGTCATTAATTTAAACGAGGATTTGATTAAGGTGCCTTTGGGTGTTAGATTGCCAGTTGTTTCTCTATCTAAAATCTTATTGGTCATGTCTGAGTAATATTCTGTCATTCAAAAGAAACTTTACAGAAGAACAACAGATTGTTATTACTGGCATTGAAAGTGTGAGAATGTGAGCTGTATAAGCTGCAGGGTTTTTGTGCTCACAGTTACTACTAATGAACTCTACTACATTTTTCAGCTAAAACATGTAGCAACAAACCTCAAGAAAATGAATACTTTCCTCTTACTGTTTTTCTTTTATGATTTTTCAGTAGAGATCAATGTATCTTGATGGATTAATTTTAATATTTGCATAGGTTTTGTGGTCTGGTCTTTCGAGGACCTTTGTCTGTTCAAGAAGACTGGATAAAGCACTTGCAGCGACACATTGTCAACGCAAATCTTCCACGGACTGGAGCTGGCATGGTTGAGGTCACATCACTACTCAAAAAGCCTGCTTCAATTACTGAAACTTCATTTTCTTTACTAATGGCAGAAGCAGCATCATAGAACACAGAAACATTTTAAATTTTAATTGGGTGTAAATTTGAAATACTTCATCATTTTTTAAAATAAATTGCTACACTAAATTATGTTTATAAATGCTAAAGACAGAAAATAGAGGAAGTGGATTACAGTAACATCAAAATAAATTGAATACTTAACAGTTACAGTAAGTAGTCTTTATATTTTATATAGGGTGGAAGATGTGTTTTTAAGGTTTATTATGTTTTTTGTCAGTTACTGTGTTCACTATCAATACAAGACCATTATATGTATGGCAGCCATTTTTAAATTGTTGCACATGGGTACTTAAAAGACAGATTTTAATAAAACCAAGAAACCACGTTCTCTTCAGTGTTACCCAAATCAAGATTCTGTTTATTCCAAAAAGAATTACATAGTAAAATAAGATACTATTATATTTTGTTTGTATGTATGTAGTGTTTTGTATAATACCAAGAACTGCTAATACAATTTACTCAATTTAGGGCATTAAATACCATGTACTTCATAGTTCAAGAGACTGTTTCGTTCAAATAGGGCAATTAGTACTATTCTATCTAGGTGTGTAAGTGTTTTTTTTAAATCACATGAGGCTTTTTGTACTAAAAAGTGGAGGGAAACTTGTTTAAACAAATTTCTAAAGAGAAATATGTACATAATACTGGAAATTTGTGGTAAGGAAATATTCTTTACTTCAGTTGCATTTCTCACTGACAATAAAGTGGTGCATCCATGCTACCTCCTACTTGTCAACAAAGATGGTATTTACCCTTATGTTTTTGTATCATAGTAGATTCAATCCAACTTTCTTTATTACAACGCATCTTTTTGTTAACAAGTTTGTTACTTTTTATGACAATTTACTTAAAGTCTGATTTGCTTACAGAAGTTTGCCTCTACTATTTTATTTAACACTGTAGAAATGTACTAATAAGCATTGCTCACTACACAGTTAGAGTAGGCTTTTCATTTATAATTCTGTTTAAAAGATTGATCATTTTAGAAAATTCAAACACAGATTGAGATGTTTCTACATATGAAGAGAATGTTTACAACTTAAATTTTAGAGCTTGTTTTGGATGTGATTATATGTATGAAAACTGTAACACTATGCTCATGCTAAGGACCTACTTACAGAATTATTGAAATAAATGTGCTGTGAGGATGGAAATATGGTGCAGGTGTCTTGGTCATGATGAATTGTGTTTGTTCATTTAAACTGTCTTCAGAACATTAATTTTGTTTAAATCAAATTAGATTCCTCTACAAATCAATTTTGTATGCAAGTAACATTTCATTTTACTCATATAGGGTAACAGATACTGTAGTTAAGCCAAGGATATGCATTGATATTTTCTTTATATGTAAATAAAGTTAAAAGCAGTTAAAGCAAGAGGAGTATTTTGGTAGAGTATATACATACCTCACTGCCAGTGAAATTGCTTTCCTATGGTATATCTCCTTACCAGAAAAATCTCTAAATAAAAAGGTTTAAAGAAAATCTAAATGTCTATAATGTGAAGCTTTTATTTGCATTGTGTGAATTAAGTTTGTGGAATTGATTTGTCTTGCTTGAGATTAGACTTTTCTCATGATCTTAAGTAAAAGTACATTTACTTGCAATAAACTGAATTGTTCACAGATGCATTACATTTGATTGGTGGAAAGTATAAATAAATGTCTGTCTTCCTGGATGCACGGAGCTCAGAGTTAACACATGAGGCTTGTTAAAGTTCTGATAGAATAGATGGGCTAAAAATGCACAGCTGTGCAAGACAGAGTCCTCAGACAAGGCCATTCTAGCTCTGTCAATGTTATAATTAAATTAGTGCTGTCAGGTGTTTAACTGTACAAATTGCTACAGTTAAGTTTAGCTTTCCTGTTGAAATTTATTCTCTTGTAAGTGGAAAATCCACATCATTATATTTGAAGGCTGGAGAAATACATACTTCAGAGATTTTGGAAAAAAACTGGGATATTGAAGTGTATTGCAGACAAACTGTGTATGCAGAGTGACAAATTTCTGAATTTGTGGATATTTGTAGGACTTTTCTATACAATGTGAAAGCTGAAGATTTGAAGCAATGTGTTGAAACAGAATAGAGGGAAGTAATCACATCACCTTGAATGTTTATAATGCTTTAATAGAGTGCTTGTTTACCCTTCTCACCAAAAAGGTGCTTGTGAGAGCACCATGTTTTATGGCTGTTTAGCAAATGAAAATATTAATTAAGTGCAAATGATATTTATCTAGTGTTAAGAATGCTTGTAAGGTGAAGCCATACCGTGCAGAATTTTGCATTAGCAAAAAACTCCTATTAGATTCATAATAATAATTTCAAAAACCCTACTTAATTCTGTATAATTCATTAAACCCCAATAGTGAGCTGCTTTATGTAATACTAAAATGCAGGGTTGTGTCTGAAGAACTCTAGGGCTGATCAGTTTCCAATATGAGATTCTGTTGAGGAGCAGTTTTCGGTGACAGGCTATGTGCCCTACTGGCATCAGATCCTTGTGGTATAGTTCAAAAATATGTAGGAATTCTAGAACTCTTCTGATTATTAAATTAATTGCAAATGTGGTTGATACAGGCTGAATAATCTTTTAAAAAATAATAGAGTATTATTAGCTGTCCTTAGGTTCTAGTCCTCAAGTGGGACTATTTGTTTTCCTGGTTTCTGTTGTTTGGAAATACAGGTAATTTTTTAATCATTATCTACAAGGAATTATAAATCCCCCTCTCTGAGTTACCAAAATTCTAAATAATGTGGTAGAAGAGGATAAATTAACTGCCACTTTGTGATGCCAGTCGGATGTTATGTGGCTTGAAAGAGCTGGACTTCCAGAGCTGCACGTCTAAACACGAGTTCAGGTTCTGTTCAGGTTGGCTTAGATTGCTTTGGGGTAAAGGCTACAGTGGCACAGTGATTTTTGTTTGGTGGATTTTGGTTCTTTATCACAGTCCTACTTGTTTCTGAAGTTAACCTAATTTCTGGTAAAGGTCTCTTTAGTAGTAGCCTCAGGAAAATTATAGAAGACCAATCCCATACACTTTTCATAAGATGATGGCCTATATTCTGTAGCCCCAGTGATATTTCCAAATCCTCTTTCAAAAATAAAAACTCTTTGCATTCCTTGGGAAGATGTTTCTGCAGAACCTTGGGTAGGTGATTCATTTGAAGTGCCCATGGTAGCTGCTGCCAAGTGTAGTGTGCTCAGGCTGGACACGTGGGAAGTGGAGGTGAGCGGACAACACGTGCTGGGCACTTAGTGCGGTCTGCCCGGTACTGCTTTGTGTGCCTTGGGGAGCTGTGAGAGCTGCTCCCACGGCCTCAGGGGGCCCAGCTGTGCCCACAGATCCAACTTCTTCCCCAGGCAGCAGTGTCAGGAAATGAGCTGCTGGCTGCTCCCGCTGGGAGAGGGAGCTCTGGCCGCTTGTGGGTAGCTGTGGGGAGGGAGAGCGAGCGCGGCCGTGCTGAAGGTGGGCACCGCCAGTCGGGTGTGCTGGGCCAGGCTCGGTCGTGTTTGAGCTCTGTGCCTGTGCTAATTCCTGCCGTTTCAGCCATGCTCAGGGAAATCACCAAGCTCTTTGAGGTAAGTGATCACAGGAGAAATGCGAGTTATGGATTGGGGCTCAGAGAAGAGCATCCCGAGTTTCTAAAGGTCAGTGTCACAGGACTGAGATGGGAAAAAGCAATGCTGTTTTGACTGTGATGCTTTTCCTGGGCTAGTTACGGTTCTAGGTTTCCTGCAGTGCTTTAAAGAGAGGTTATGCATTAACTCTACCTGATTCTGAAAACATACAGAAGATAAATTGGGCTGAATAAATGTGGAAGCATAAGCAGTGAATAACAAGTACTTGCTTTTAACTAAATGGTTATGGGCTGTGAACAAACCCTTTTTAGTTCAGCACTATGGTTAACAGACTTTTCCACTTTTTATAACAGTAGTTAGTGGCCTGGATATTTAAACACCAGTTTCGTATTTTAAAAATTGATTTATATAGTTTTGAGTTTGTTTAAAGAAAACCCCAAACTTTTTTGGGTGGTACTTTAAGAAGCTGACTGCATTATGATTTCAGATATTTCAATCCACCATGCTTTGTAGGTGCTGTTGCCTGATAACATGGGTAGCAATTGTGATGTAATGGAAACATTTGGCCATAGTGCCGGGTTTGTAATCTCTTGCAATAAAATATTCCTTTTTAACACTGCAGGCTTCTTGGTGTTCTTCCCATTGCTCGGAGGTGAGCTGCACTGCACGTGTCATTTAACCAGGGAATTCCACCCCAACCAGAGCAGTTTGTAGTGATGCACAGGATATATTTGCTGGCTGTGAAAATTCAGAGAGGTGAGGCAAGAAGGGAGGTATTTACATTCCAGTGCTGGAGAGTAAGAATGAAAATAGGTGGTGGAGGGAATGGCACCAGAGCCAGGGGCCCAAATGTGAAGCTGAATCCCAAGTGACAGAGCTCTTATCTGTGCCCATCTGCCTAATTTTCACTTGGTACAATCTGGTCTCACTGCTGCCTTCTCTCCCAGTTAAGAGCAATTTTTCCTTGCAGCTTTGGCTGCGCATTGCCTGCCACATGTACCCGGGCAGAGAATACTGAAAAGCCCAGTCTGCCTAGTGCTCTGCAAGTTCTGGTCTCCTGCAGCATGAAAGGATTCATTGCCACCCACAGCCATTCACACACACTGTAAGAAGAAAATGCAGAGGTTGATCAAATGCAGTATAACAGACTCTTGGAGGGTGTGTTTGTTCTAAATGAGGGCTGGAGTGGGGATCCCTTCCATGTTTGGCTGAGGCTGAGCTCTGGCACTGCTCATTTTTGTTTCTAGTTGTGCTATAGACTAATAAGCTTGTATTTTTAAAAAGCAATTAAGAAATCTCTCTTTAAGTTTAGTGCCCTTACTCGCCTATTAAGATTTTAGTGTAAGTCTGCCAACAGCCTTTTTCTAAAACTGCTTAGTAACTCAAGTCCATCAACTAGAAAAACCTTGTGGTCCAGTAGCTGGTGTCTGGCTGCAGTGCTGGCCCCTCAGGGAAGTGGTCCTCGCTGCCTTAGCTTGTGTGCAGGTGGTTCCAGTGTGCCAGAAGGGCAAGTGGAAGGATCTGGGCAGGGTGTTCACTAGCTTTGAGGGTGGCTTGCACACATTGCCTGAAGACTGAAATTGAGTTATTTTGGCTAAAAATAGAAATTTCAATAAATGTATTCCTGTGGGAATGCTCTTATCTAAGTAGAGGCAAACTTTTTTACAAAGGCCCTGAAAGATCTTTCTCACACAGGCTCCGTGCTCTTCACTGCAATTAAAACCCAAGCAAACAGCATCCTCAGTAACGGTGAACCCAGATGTTCCAAAATTCCAACTCTTACTGTCCAGTTATGGCTCAAAGGGAGCCTTGGAGCCTTTTCAGAGCTTCCAAGATACTTGTATTCCTTATGTGGTATAAATCACAACACTTTTGGACTTTCTGTCCTATATTTTCACTTAAAAGTACACTTTTAACTTGTAAGATCTGAGGTTTGTGTACCAAGTGATAACCCTTCTGCTTTTTTGTTAGGACCTGCAACATGAAACATGCTTACGTGATACTCTTGGTATGTGTTCCTAAATATAACCTACCTCTTTTTTAAAATCTGTTTATTAGAAACTGGAAACTTTGCATGTAAACCTTTGATTATATATCTTTAAGTCAGCAGCAGCTGACTTAAACCTGAATCATGTTTGTATCTCTCTGTGAAACCCAGCCAAATCCATCCTCACTGCTGTAGCAACAAATGCTGAAGCTCTGAGTCCCATTGTGCTATTTGAAACAGCTTCAGAAAATAATAGACTGATAAAGGAGAATGCAAACTAACACCATTAGTATGTGTTTTAACCAAATAAGGAATTGTGTGTCACCCAGGTACAAATCTTGCTGACAAGAAATAATTCTTTCATCTGTCTTCTCTGAAAAAAAAACAACTTGACTGTGTGAAAGTAGGAGAAAACAAACAGCCTTATTTAGATAAAAAAAAAAAAAGCTGGGGAAAAATCATAAAAACAAATGAAAACCCCATAGGTTGAAAGAGAAACTGCAAAGAGGAGAAGACAGTATAAGCCTGGGGTTGACACTTATTTTGTAGTCCCTGAAATCTAGCTGATGGCTGCATTTGCTATGCCTCCAAATCTTCAGGGGTGCACTTGGGTTCCTGGCACAGAGGAGGCTAGGGCAAATACTATACTTAGCTGAACAGCCAAGGAAGGAGTTCTCACTCAAAACTGTTAAAGAGATAGGCAGTTACAGGGGCTTTAAATTTCTTGTGTTGGAAGTTAACTACCCATTCCCTTTGCCATTTGGAGTGCATTCACTGAAGCTTTTTAAGAGCTGTGTATAAATCCATAGACACTTAGTCCAATCATCAGAGAACGTGAGCTGCCCTTCCCATGCCTCAGTTATGAATTTGCTACTGAAATCCGATTTTTCAGCTTCTGTTCATGATAGATTGCCATTCATTGCCTCCAAAAATTTTCTCCTTTACTATTTGACATCCATTATTTTGCAATATTCTCTTCTCATGGAAATAACCTCCACTACTCAAACCAGTGTTCTCTGACTGCAGCTGACCATGAGTGCTAATAAATGACTGAAGACCCTGACCCAGAATGTGAGTGTTCCTGCAGGATCCCAAACTCATTTCTTTGCCCTCAGGCCCCGGTTCCCATCTGGGAATGGTACTTAGCTGCGTCTCACTGGGTTGCTAATCTGACTGTTTTCATTATCTTCATTCCTAGCTCGGTTTGTTTTCCCTTTCCTCAGTTTTTGCTTATATCCACATTTGGGTTTTTGTCTTCATTTTTCATCTCTCTTTTTCTTCAGGACTTTATTTTACCGCTGGCTACCAGTGATGAAGCTTTTTGGGAAAGTCCTAGATTACTGTAAAAACAGATAAAGTACTGCTTAGTATTCTTGAAAGCATAGCTATTGGCCTGATTTATGATTTATTTTATATAGAGACAATAGCTCTGTATACCTAAATGGAGGAGGGAGGAGGAAATATTTAGATTTTAGAGTGATTTTGGGTACACAAACCAAAAATCCCATGTTACACTGTTGTACCAACCCTTAATACTGCTGCTGGGAGCTGAATTCATAAGTTACCTTTCTATTTTGTCTGCACAGGGTTGAATTTACTGTCTTTTTTTCTTTTTTTTTCTGGCAGCCTTTCTGAAATCACAGAAGTATTTAGAAAATGGAGCACTTGCTTGAATGATTTTTGTGAATGCACCGCTGGTTAGGTTCTTTGAGCAAAGCGAAACAGGGATGGCTATTAAAAACTGTTAAAAACATTGGAGATAATCTAGCCCACTTACTGATAAAAGATAAATGTGATAGATGAGGTGAAATTCTTAGGAAGTTAAACTGTGATTTTAGATTTAGGTGGAGAACTGTGCAAGAAGTATGTGAGCAGCCCTCTCCACTACCAGCAGCAAAATCAGCAACCTACAGGTTTCTGCAATTTCCTGTGTTACCGAGCAGTTGGGACCCAGTTCATAAAGGGTGGGGAGAGGAGAAGTCAGCCCTGCTTTCCACTGGCTCCTGCTGCAGTGTGTGTTGTGTGCTGGGCTGTGGAAGTTGTATGGTGGCCCAGACTTTTCTACTTGCTGCATTAGAAATTAAAAGCAGTGAGTGTATTACAGAAGAGTATCTACAATCTAGATGTGTATGATACTTGCTGCTGCAGTGCCCAGATTTACAGTGGGCATTTTTTTCCCCTTCCAAAGTGGAAGGTGCTGCTCATCTTGCTGTGTCTTACAGATTTTGGGCTTTCCTCCTACCTTAACAGATTGAGAATGTCAGTCCTGCTGTCTGATGCTAGGCTGAGCTAGGGTCCTGGTCTTAGAGAGATGCCTGAATGGCCTGTGAGGACTCCCCATACTCAAGCAGTCAAGGCTGCATATGAATTTAGGTGCTGTGTTGTGTTGTGTTTGCATGACAAGCTCTTGGTAGCAGGAGGGGTCATGGGGTGGCAGTAGAAGTTTCCCTGATATATGATAGAGCAGTACTGGATGGATCCGGGATAGACCCACTGCTGGCCAAGGCTGAGCCCATCAGTGGTGGTGGTAGTGACTTGGGGATAAAACTGTACAATGTCAGCCAGAGAGAGGAGAGAGAAAATGTGAGAGCCACAGCTCTGTCAACACCAAGGTCAGTGCAGGTGGAGGGGCAGGAGGTGCTCCAGGTGCCAAAGCAGATTTGCCTGCAGCCCCTGATGAAGACCATGGGGAGGCAGCTGTGCAGCTGTGCCTCTGCAGCCCATGAAGGTCCAGGGTGGAGCAGAGCTTCACCTGCAGCCTCTGGAGGACCCCACATTGGATCCAGTAAATGCCTGAAGGAGGCTATGACCCATGAAGGACCTGTGCTGGAGCAGTTAATGAAGATCTATGTGGGAAGGACTCACGATGGAGAATTTCATGGAGAACTGTCTCCCAGGGGAGGGGCTCCACGCTGGAGCAGGTAAGAGTGTGAGGAGCCCTGCATCTGCAGAATGAGAAAAGGCAGAGATAACCTGTGATCAAATGACTGTAGTCCTCAGGGGGGAAAAAGTTAAGCCCAGGAAAAAGAGTGGGTGGGGGGAAAGTGTTTTCAGATATATTTTTTTCATTTCTTCTGCTCCTACTCTGATGTGATTGGTAATAAATTCTACTAATTTCCTTATGTCTCTTGCCCATTGGTGAGTGATTTATCCCTATCCTGACCTATGAGCCTCTTGTGTCCTGTTGAGAAGTGACAGAGTAGCTTTCGTCAGCACCTGTTGTCCAGCCAGGGTCAGCCCACCACAGGAGCTTTACTTCTGCTTTCTGTCTCTGAAAGCTGAGAATTTGACCAAAGCTGAAAATCTTTTCTACTGTTGCTGTTATCACTGTTGCACAGAGAGAAAGCCTGATCACAATAAGAATTGAGCTGTTAAAGAAAATTGAACCAGATGTATTCAGAGCTTCAACTGCTTCATGTTTCTGCTGCCAGGAAACAGCAGCACGTGCTGCCTGCAGCCAGAGCTGCTGCTTTCTGCTGTCACAGGGAGCTCATTTATTATCAGAGCAAACCTGAGCACTTTCCCAATTTTTTTTTTTTTTTTTTACTTTCCTTGCATGTACTTTCTCTCTCAGTTCCTTTCCCCTGCCCTCAGGAAAGTGTTAGTTGTGTTGTTTTTAACTGGAAAAGTTCTTGTTAAAATTCTGTCTTAATTCCAGAAGACTTGCAAAGGTGAGATTTTTACCCCTCTTCACTCTGCAGATCTGAACTGCCCTGCCCGAAGGTGGTCTTTGCATGCAGGTTAATGAGACCCATCTCCAGACCTGTACCCAGGAACTGCAGATCTGTATCTGGAACTGTGGTAAATCAAATGAAATAGCAAGTGTAAATGTAGCTTTTTACCACATGGGAACTTTGCCTTGATTATCAGTCAAAACTGTTTTGATCTTGCTCAAGAGAAAGGCAGTATAAAAACTTTGTGTTGTTTAGGTGTGGTTAGTGCTGTAATTGGAAAATGGGGGATGGCAGAGCCATGGACAAGGATGGGGTTATGGACACATCAAATGAGACCACATCCTAATTCTTAAGCTTTCCTGAATATTATTAAGTTCTGCATTAAAATTCACATGATCTCTGACCTGATTAATACTGGGAGCTAATTGAATAGGAGAGAGGATTTGTGCCTACTGCTTAAAAAACATTGTTTGTGCCTACTGCTCAGAAAAAAAATATGTAAGTCATAAGAAGTTAGTGAGATGCATCTTCTTTATAATACACTATTTGAGAAGTTAATAGGTGGGGCATAAAAAAAGCAAAATGTTTTAATTTTTTTTTAAGAAATAAAAAAAAATGCAAAATCTTTAAAAACCAGGTGTAGCTAGTGTGCTGCACATAACATCTGATATGGAAAAATATATTGATACTTCAAGATCAGATATTATGTAAGAGAATAGTAAAAGTGATTAAACTGCCTTGGGGAGCCTTAGCAGATGTATCTGCTGTTTCTAAAAATGCATGAAACCCTGAATATTTTGTGGTCTCTTCGTCCACAGAAAACATTAGAGTGGGAGCTGCAAGATGAAAGGAGAGCATTATCTCACTGCAGTATTTTGATTAGAATTGTGCAAGATAAGCCATTTGCCATAAAATGGGAGGAGGAGTGAGCAGTGGAGCCCACGTGTGCTGCAGCAAGGCTGGTAATTAGAATGTAGCCAGGCAAAATCACAAGGGGATATGTAATAAAAGAAAGCTTTAATGTGATTTAAATACCATGACGGAGTTGCATTCAGTGACAGTCTGGTCACTGAGGGCAGTGGGACAGCCTCCTCTGCAGAGCTGTGCTCCTGAAAGACTCTGCCCTGGGCACCTGGCTGGGGACACGGGATACAGGACACAGGGTATGGGACAAGGGATACGGGACACGGGACAAAGGCTATGGGACATAGGGCATGGGATATGAGACAGGGCACACAGGACAAGGGACACGGGATACAGGACACAGGATATGGAACCTGGGACATGGCACACAGGACAAGGCACACGAGACACAGCACCATGGGACACAGCACATGGGATACAGGACATGGGGTACAGGATATGGGATATGGCACACAGGATACAGGACACAGCACTTCTAAACTTCCTTTGCCATCTACTGAATGTTCCCAAGTCTGGTGTGGGTGTGTGTTGCTGTCCTTTAAAGCGTCATGGATTCATCTCCATGGCTCCTCAGAGACTGTCACTAACATCAGGCAGGGCAGCTCCCATTCCTGAAGTCCCAGCCCAAGCTACTCTGTGTTCCTCTTGGGAAACAACTTTTTTGAGAATTGATCTCAGTCACTTCTCTCTCTGCTTTTGTCTTGGCTCTGAAGGAAACTGTCTTCCTACACCTCTCTCCTTCTGATTGCACTATGAAAAAAAATTGGCGTTTTCTCCTTGCATGTCATAGAGAGGCATAATTGTCACCTTATTTGTAAGACTCTACTTGGACCACACAGTTTTGTTAGTTGAAATTATTCTGTAAAGTAAACATGAAACTGGGTATGTTATAGAAACAACAATTTCATAAACAGTTTCTGTAAGATACATATTTTTAATTTAAATATTTAAATTAAGTTGATCTGTTATTTCTGAACAGACACCAGGTTGGATGTTACTGCTGCTGTTGCTGAAGCAATTTGGGAGAGAATGCTCTTCACAAGTTTTCTTTACAGGATGGAGGCAGGTAATGATACAAGTATCAAATGTGAAAACAGAAAAGGATAATCTGGAAAATTGTCAGTGATGGATAATTAGTCTCCAGGGCATTGTATTTCTAATTGTCCCAGGCTGTGTTTAAATATGTCATCAGGATTAAGGGGAAAACATCTGTTTTCTATAATATTCTAATAAAATAACTTACAGACCTCAGGGTCATTTCCAGCAGCTGTAAATAACCAGGGTAGATGACTAATTAAGACATGATGCAGGTACAGTAATTTGGATACTGGATCTCAGAGTTTCACTGGGACAGAGATTGAATCAAGCAGGCTGATGTAGGTTTGGGCTTTACCTGCAGCCTGCTGAGCAACAAATGTGCCAAATATAAGCAACAGCTGAAGCTAGCTGCCTGTAACTCATTTACTGCGCTCTGCAATAATCCTTACAAAAAAATTTATGGGGCAGATGGACGAGAAATGTTCATAGCCTTATGTGCCTTCAACTTTTGGTAAACAGATACATGTGAATGTATCTCAGGAGTTCCTCACTGAGACTCTTGGGTCTTGTAAAAGCATTAAATGGGTCTGCTGGGAAAGGATTCTTGAGCTTTGAAACAAAACCATCATGGATGTGGTTAAAAGTAGTACTTGTCACTGTTACAGATGTGGCATTTGTTCATCTGAAACTCCTTATAGAAGACCAGGATGATGTAATTAGAGCATCTGGTGCTCCAAGTGAAACTAAATTGAAAGTGCCCCATACCACATAGGAATAGGGGTGTTCCTGGCAGGGACTGTCAGTAGCCAATGGAAGTGTTGTCATTTCACACTTCTCTGCAAAGCAGGATGGCAGCAGGATCACACTAATGCATTGCCCATCATTCTGTGGGTGGACTCCTGGGCCACAATCCTGAATCACTTCAAAACTGTATTTGAGCTAATGGATGGAAGCATAACAGCACAGAATGACTGGGGTTTTCCCTCCTTTTCCAACCTGTTCGCTAGGGAAGCTTGCAATGGAGCACCAGCACTGCTGCAGGAGCCCTGCCTGGCATTCCTAGGCGAGGGTGGGCACAGGCAGCACGACATCTCTAAATCTGTGCCCTGACTCCTCAGTGCTCTTGTTTCTCCTTACTGCAGAGGACTCAGGAGAGCCAGACGTACATTTGTGGCAGGTTTAGTGTTGCAGGCCAGAGAAGGCAGGGGCTGTAGGCTTTGTGCTGACAGTTGGCTGCTGTACCCTCCTTGATCTGGGCTTTCGGTGTCTGCAGGCCAGGGCTACATCTCTGGGCTCGAGGGTGACTGAGCTTGGTGACTTCCTTTAGTGTTTACAGCCTCCCTCGACCTTCACTATAAAACATCTACCCCCTCCTTATGATCCAAAATAGCATGAGACTTTGGGTTTTTCCTCTCTTGTACTAGCTCAGATTGAAATTACTATGAGAATAAATACCATCATTTTTCTATACCATTCAATATGTTTTTGATTGATAAAATGTTTAAATGAAACAATGAACATACACACATACACACACACCTCCATCCACACATGCACATCAGATGCAGATAATTTTCAATAGCATTTCCCCACCAACATAAGTGGCTATAAAAATCCCAGATGTTTCTTGCTTTTGAGATGAAAGTCTGAGTTTAGCTTGATGGATTGTGATTCATGCTTTCCCCCAGAACAAGCCATTCATTCACTATTTTCATTTCTAACTCTAGTAACTCCACAGATTTTATAATTTCTAAAATAGGTGCAAAGGAGAAAAAACATTAATTCTAGGAGCAGTGGTTTCCCTTTATTTGTGCACACAGTTGGCTCTGATGACTGTACTTGAAAACGCCCTGCTCCTTCCTCCCACCTCCTGTCTCTTTAGAGCATTGGCTCTTTGATAGGGGAAGCATTTTAGCTTTGGATCTGTGTAGCTTTTGATACTAGGGATTGCATTTGAAGTTTCTTCTTCATAGCATGAATAAATAGCAATCTGACAATGGTTTGTTCCAGGCAACAATAAATGAGTCACGCAAGCAGGCGTGCCAGGGTAGGACTGGGTAACTCACAGGGGGAGGAGAGGACAGGAGTTGTCACAGGGATATTCTCAGCCTGTTTTGTGCCCTGATTTAATTCTTGTGTGAGAACAGTAGCAGAAGATTTATTTCATTTAGTGTATTTGGGACTATTCACTATGAGAAGTGAGATGCAAAAAAACTACACAGTGTACAGAGCATGTAAGCATGAGATGAGAATCCTGTTACTGATGTATGAGAAGAAAAGGCCTGAAGCTCTGTTTTATTATTCTGTAAATATGCTGTGCTGGAGGCTCTTACAGCAAGATGAAAGTAGAGGGGTTTTTTTTAATGTTCATTACAAAGGAGTCCTTCTCACACTTGGATGGGTGAATCCCCTTCTCTGACTGTGACTTTGTGTGGCCACTTGTCTGGAGATTCCCCAGAGGTCAGCCCTAATAAAAGGTTATCAAATACCACGAAATTATAGGCTTCTCAGTAATCAAAGTCTGCTCCTAAGAAGTGCCAGATAATTTATTTATATTCTGGAAACAATAGAGCAAAAACTGAATAAAAGAAGATAATCTTTTCAATAGAAATATGTAGTAGAGAATAATTTTAAACACCATTATTAAAATTATTCTAATTTTAAAAGTGGCAAAATTGTAGCATTGAGGTGCCAAATTTTCCTAATTAAAGAAAGAAGTTCAGTGATCTCAGTGGTGACATGAAAATGATGCACGTGAACTACTATGTGCAAATCTTCCCTGCAAAGATAAGCACAAGGCTGAATGTTTTATGTGTTCAGTTCTATACTCAGTACTGTACAGCTAACTTCTGGGTGAGTGTAAGCTGCTTATGAAGCTAATTATGGTTAAAAGGTACAAGAAAAGATGGCAAGAAAGTAGTAAGTTCACATTACTAAAGTCTTCTTAAGGTCAATCCTTCCTAACATCATGGGCAATTTACAATGATAGAAAAAAAATTAATTAGGGCAGTAATTGAAATAGTAGCAAAGTGCGATTAGAAACGTAGGAAGAAATTTAGGCTTAAAGGAATTTGATATTTTGTAAATTATATATTTTTAATTTTTTAATACTAGCTTATTTCTCATTTACTGGGGGAAGGCCGTGGTATTATGGTATGGAACAAGGAAGGACTCACATTCTGTCTTAGAGCATCGATGCCCTAGGATCACTTCGGGGGTCTGGTTATGGATGCACCTTAAACATTTTGGTGTTGTGTAGCTGAGAGTGGTCTGACCCACTGAAACTCCTCCACCTGGCACAGAGCATCTCTGCCCTACAGGGCAGAGGGAGGGGAGTGAGGCCAGATTTGGGGAGCTGGGCTGTAGCCAGGTGAGAGGGGGTACCCACAGCACCCACGGTGTCCTGCCCAACACCTGTGCAGGAGAGGCAAGCTGAGAGCAGGCAGCGGGAAGGGCCCCTCCAGCACTGGCTCTAAAGCTCTCCTTGGAGATGGAGGTTCAAATCCCTTCAGGTGGAAAAGGGATTGAACATGGATCTCCCACATCCTGGGTCACTGCCCTAATTACTGGGTTAGGGGATAAGAAGGGAATGACAGCAGCTGTGGTGAATCCAACCTCTTATATCTTTGAGGATTTTTTTTCTTTCTGTTGCAAATGCCTGAAACAAAACATTTTGGACAAAACACAGCACTTTCCTCACTGCAAGATATATGGGATTTGTTTCAATTTCAGCAAAGAAAGACAAAAAATATTATTTCAAATTGATCTAATGGTGGGGGTTTTTTTTCTCCTTTAAGTTTCATTTCATTGCTGGAGAGCATAATCAATTATTTGCACAAACAAATTTGTAAACATTAAAAAAACACAATTTGGGCTTTGCTGGAGGACATTTGCTTACAAAATTTCAGCCTAAATTGGCAGACTGTGACCCCAACGACAATAACTTCCAGTTGAGCAGAGCTCACTGAGGTGGTAGAGTAGCATGGACTTGTGAGTAGATGGGTATGTGTACACAGTATTAAAATACTGAACACTGTAAAATACATATTTACATTTATTTAGAAACTTTAGTAAATAAGAGGCACTCTATATTCCCTTGATGGCTTTCATTCAAAACATGTGACAGGGGGTCCCATAGTGATTTTCTTCAGGAAGTGCTGTTGGATCCACACTGGAGTGGCCTTTCTTAGGGAAGGATAATGCCTGGTACAGTCCTTCCTGTGGCTCATTTTGGGTGACTGTTTGGATGCTTATTTGGTGGCTGGACAAGGCAGCAGGTCATAGGAGTTCTGACTTGTTCTAAGTCACTGGAAGGAGGTGAGGTGTGCTGTGAGGACAGAGTGAGATCTGTGTCTTCAGGCAGAGAAAAGCTGAACACCATTATGAAGCCTCTGCTAAATGAAAAAGAGGTATGGACAACTTTTGCGTACTTTTAAAACATTCAGAATTGTGTTTCATTTTTACTACTCATCTGATGGTCGGGAGTCACCACGTAGTTGTAGCCAGCATAGTTGTAGGAAGAAAATGTACATGCTTACTCTATGTCTGTTATTCCCTTCTTTGGGCCATTGTGGATTCCACTGTCTGTTAATTGTATTTTATAAATGACATGAATGTAGATGGAACATTACAACAGGGAAAATATGACAACAGTAATACTACAGAGCATAATCCCTGCCTCAGGAGCTTCTTATCTGAAGGCTTGAACATATTTGTGATACTTAGGGAGGGAGTAGTGTGGAGATGTTATCCACACATGGCCTAACATGAGATTTGGGGTTCTGAGAAATGGGCAGCAAGGGTAGCTGAGAACAGACCTGAGAAGCTCCAGGGATAAGACATCTGGGTCTGAGCATCACCCATCAGGTTCTGGTGCTCTGAAAAACTCTTCTCCAGGGATCTGGGCTCCTCATTATACCTAATATAAAAAGTTCAGGGGTTGTTTTGGATAAACAAAACAAGGATATGAAAAAATTTACATTCAATTTAATTCAAAATGATCATCGAAAAAGCAAACCCCAAAGTATACTTGGCAATTCGCACAGCCTTGTTTAACACTTCTGAGGTGCAGCACAGTTACTCTCACAGGATCAGGCCCTGAGGGGATGCCAAGAAGAGAAATGCTTGAAAACAACATATGGAAATTGAACACGAAGTAAAAGCTTGAGTGGAGATAGGTGGGTTCAGGAGCTGTCTTCAGGAGAGGGAGCCAAGGCTATGCAGTGGGAAGTGTGTAGAAAATGAAAGTATGTAGAAACTGAAAGGTATTCAGCAGCAGTCATGTCAGTGTAATCTGTGCAGTCATTTCCTCTTGACGAGTGTATGCAGCACATCACAGAGCTGGGGCTGTTGTCAGGGGAAAGCAAAGTCAACACACACACATGTGCATGTCATGGACAGCAACCATACCAGGGGCTGAGGCACGCATGGGGAGAACCACTGAGCAGAAGGCTACAGATGATGAAAGTGCATTCAAGAAGGGCTGGTATTTTTGTGATAAAACTGACCAGTTGTCCATAATTAAAAATATGTTTGCCAAGATCACAAAGCTGTTCTAATCTCCACTGATGTTTGAGTTTGAATAAAATGTCTGCTTACATCTGCCAGGGTAAGTATCTTTGTTTCTTCCTCCCACCCTTACAGGAAACTTGGTTCATCTGGAAGAATTTAAGTTCTGGAAGGCTCCACGCCCTAGAGGAAGAGATTTGGGGCACAGTAGAACTTTTCCTGCAAGCTCTTGGTATCCCATAGAAAGTTAGTACCTGTCTCATCCAAATTTTCCCTGGACCTTGTGCTGGTAAACGTCCCCATCTTCCTGATGTGCCAGGGTGTCAGTGAGGTTTGAATTCTGCCAGGCATACAAGTGACAGCTGCTTTATCTGTGTGCAATGAGCTACTAAGAAGAACAGACCACACTTTGGCTCCCTAAGACCAAAAAATGTTTTGCGTTTTTGAATCTTTGAGCTCTTGATTTTTGCCCCCAAGTTTAAACATTTTCCAAGAAGGCTGCCATACTCATGTCTCTCCCCCTTTAAAATTACATATGGTGTTGCTTATGGCTAACAGTCCATCCAATTCTGCAAATCTTTAAACACTGACCTCCCCCTTCCCAAAATTTCAGTTGGACTTGCAGTACTTTTTTATCCCAAATCACCTCAACTCTTCAGGGCTGCTGTACAAATTGAAAATTTCACCTTGCCTCACTGGATTTCTATTAACCAAAATTTGTTATTACCTGACATCCTCCTCAGTTCAAAGCATTTGTTGTGACACAAGAGGGGTATGATTAACTTAAGCATCATGGCCTTGTTCAAGCCTTTTTGCTTTCCTGCAGATGGGAGTTAGTTGTCGTCCCTGTTGGGTTACATCTCTTTGCCTGTCGTGTTACTTGCTCTCTGGACGCTGGTGGATGGCTGTGGAGTGGAGTGCCACTCACCTACATGCTTATTCCTCAGTGGCAAGGGTTAAAACCTGGAGAGGCTGTCCTGGGCCTCCTTGGTGAAAGGGACAGCTGGAGTCACCACCACATCTGGGCTGCAGTTTCTTGACATTTTCCTGGACACCGATTCCTCATTGCGGATTGGGAAAGGGGAAAGACTGAGTGAGACCACTTCATTGTTTGCACACAGTATGTTTTTGTGAGTAAATTGTCAGGATAGGCAATTGTCTCTTTATCCAAGTCCAAGGGATCTCTGAGTCCAAGACAGCTGATGACATTATATTGGGCATTCATTTTAGAACTGCTGAACTCACAGAAATCAATAGTTTTCCATTATCAGGTCCGGCTGGGTCACTAGTCTGTCAATGAGCTGTTACAATTGCTGTACAAGGGTGAACCTGACCAGTCAATTGCTGCTTACAAAAGGAAAACACGCTGACAGCCACTGGAACAAGCCAGAACACAGGTTTGCACTTCAGTTTACAACCTGAGAAGGCTGGGAGTGGGGCCTTTTCCAAGATGTAGGGCCCCTTTCCCCCTCCCTGCCCAGGGAATTTAGATTTGTTTCTGTAGTCTCAAACACCAGAGAACTCACTAAGTGGAGATGAAGGTACCACCTTCCTCAGTAGCATGCTGTTCCAGCCAGAAAGGGAGGTGTTAACAGGGACTGCTGCTGCCAGCAAGGCCAGAGGAGCCTTCTGCCTGCAGTGACCACTGCTAAGGGATGTGGGCTCAGGGCTTCTGGTCCACGGCAGGAGCCTGTGCTGCAGTGGGCGGGAATGCAGAGGACAGGGTTAACTCAGTTTCTTCTCTGTGTTTTAGCACTGACTTCCTATCAAATTTGAGAGCAGAGCAAAAATAAATATTTGGAAATTATCCCAATATTATGATTTTTAATTTTCAACTTTATTAACTTCTTTCAAGTGTTAAATCCTGACCGTTTTATTTATGCCTCCGGTCGTCTGTTTGATTCTCACAGAAGTCAATATTCACTTGTGCTCCATCATCAAACAAAAAACTGGTAATCAACTTTATCACTGGAAGCCAACTAGCTGGGTTTTAAAAAATACACTACCCAAAAGAAAGATCATTCGCTTTAAATGAGAAGAGAGGGAAGTCTTTTTAACAGAAAAGAGCAAACCTTCCTTTACTGGTAATTAGAAGCACCAGTCTTATATGACTAGCAGCATTTGGTAGCTCAAGCCGCGTCAGATCTCTTACAGCATTAATTAAAAAGAATTTATGTTTTTTTAATAAAATGCTTCATGTTTTAGCCCCTCTTCGTCCTCCTTCCAAATGTGATTACGGGGGCTGAAGGGAATTCAGGTTAATATGTTGACACACTGAACAATGCGGGGTCATGTAGCGCAATGCGCTCGGCTGGTTCTGCGCGGCGCGGCCCCTGACAGGTCCCAGCAGCCGCTGCCCTAAAGGCACAGGCGAGGGGAGGATTTTAATTACTGCGCTGTGCGCGACTTTGCCAGCATTAAATTGAGACATAATTAGGCCCCCGAATTTTAATAATTGTCCTAGCTAATTGGGCAGACAAGTACGCTCTGCAGCGTGGCGTGATTAGATAATTAGTGTTTCCAAATGACAAAATTGGGCTCTTGATTGCAGATTCCAGATGCGGGGGAGGGAGCGGGCGGCTCCCTGCGCGGGCAAAGCCGAGCGGAGCCGAGGGAGGTGAGCGGGCCGGGTGAGTTGGGCCGTGGCCGGGCGAGGATCCCGGCGGGGAGCGGGGACAGGAACGGGGACACTGTCGGGCCCACGGGTGCGGCACTCGGGCACCTCCCGGGGCTCCATGAGCGTGTGCGCCACGACGCGGCGAGAGGCAATTGACCTGGCGGCGCTAATTGGTGCCACAGCCCGGGGCGGTGTGGCGCGAGTGGCGGCCACGGGAGGGACACCGGGGGCGGCGGGACGGGCCCGCCTCGGTACCGGCACCGGCACCGGCACCGGCGGGGCGGCGCCTCCCCCCGCGGCCGCCAGGGGGCGCCGCTCCCGCGCGGCCGCTCCGCTCCCGCCGTGCCCGCGCGTCCCTCGGCAGGCCGGGAATACCGGGAATACCGGGAGTACCGGGAATACCGTGAGTACCGGGATACCGACACCCGCACCGCGCCCGACCCCACACCCACACCGCCTGGCACGGCATCGCCAGCCTCCCTGTCCCCTCGCTGAGGAGCCTCGCTCGCCAGCTAGATCCATTATCCCTATCAAATGCATAAAATCTATGGATGTGTTGAGCTAGAGCGGGGGCTCCGATGGCCGCGGACACCACCCCGGCAGCCACGGCGGCCAGGTAGCGCCGGCGATGCTCGCAGGTGCCGCCCTGCTGCGAATGATACCTGCGGGCTGCAGCTCCCGCCTGGAAACAAAAAATTCCCATAAAAAAAAAAAAATCCAACCGAGCGCATTAATAATTTTGTTTTTTAAAAATGAAAAGGCTGTACGCAGAGGGCACTGGGGTAGATGCGTAGGTGAGTGCCGAGCGGCGATGCAGCCCTGCAGTCCCGCCCTGGACCGCAGGTGAGCGGTACCGCGGGCAGCTCCTGCCGCACCCCGGGACCAGGGACCCAAAGGGCTGCAGACCCTGCCCGACCGGGACTTGCTTGTGTTTGTCGTCATTCTCTTTATTTTCTCTGCTAAGAAGCAGGCGTTTTCATGAGGCAGTGTAAAGTTGGATCGCTAATAACGGAAAGTTAAAATGCAAACGCTTCACTAGGAAGCATTTCACGCAGCTGGTGCAAAATCGCAAGGTTTTTGCCCTTTTCTGTTTATCTACGGGAAAGGAAAAACAGTTTTACGATTTTTTTTCTTGCGTAGGATAGTACTGTCATCAAAATACAGATGGTTTTCCTACATCAATGATTTTTCACTACAGCCTAAGGGCATATTGGATTTAAAGGTCTAGTTATTTTTGCTAATATATCAAGATTTTAACTCCTGACTAGTTAATGAATCAACTCTAGATGCATTGTACAGTATTTATATACTTATTTTCAGAGGTACTTTCTGGCTCAGTAGATTGCTGTCTCACCATTTCAATGCTTCAAAGTGATGGTACTGGGAATTGTCAGCTCTGAAGACAAGGTTAGCTCACAGAAGCCGGATGTTTTGTGTAAAATGCTGATTTATGAAAGTGTTACAGTCTGTAATCTTGCAGGTAGAATTGCATGCATTATATGATCAGAAGTACATAGAGGATTAACGTGCCAGTGCTTATTTTAAAGCATCATGTTGTCTCTAAGGGTGAGGGTGCCAGAGACGTATGGGAGCAGAAGCCAGAAGGTGCATCTTCCAACCCACCCCAGCCTGGAGAAGCTGTGGCAAAGCAATCCTGTACCCTGGTACCAAACCCCCAGAACCTAACCCTCACCACAGCCTTGCTGGGAGCGGTAAGCCCCCTGCCCCTGGTGAAAAACACCTCCTGCGAGCCAAATACATGCCTGCTCATTTAAAAAAAAAAAGATGTTTTCTGACTTTGACGGCTCTTGACCAGCAGGTGACACATCCTCGGGCCTACGAGCCTCCGAGGGTGTTGTTCTGAGAAGCTTCAGTAGCCTCTGTGCCCACGAGGGCTCTGGAGGACTGGGGGTGTGTGCTCCTGCAGGCTCCGTTCTGCCACACTGCCCTGCAGGTAGGCTTTCCTATCCACAGGTAGACTTGTGGTGCTCATGTGAAGGTCACATCCAGCTCCAAGTTTGTGGCTAATCAAGCATACTTGGTGAACACTTTTAATTAGTGCTTGATAAAGACTTGGATATATCTGTGGTATATCAAATTTTCTTCAAATCTAAAGCAGTGCTCGCTCAGAGGCTAGACGAGGAGGAACTAACAACACAGTGCAGCTCCTGCCCTGATCCTGGGAGAAATGCTGTGTGGTTCCATCTCAGTACAGCCCAAGGAGCGCAGCAGCCTGTATTGGGATGTGGCCATTTCACGGCCAAGGTGAGGCTCCTATTCCCAGGACAGGACAGTACTCTCATACTGCTTCCTAACCAGATTACAGCTTGGGCATGCATTACTCAGCAAGCCCTGCCAGGAACGCTTTTCGTCTGCTTGGTGAGACGGCTGGGGCTCTTCCTTCAAGAACGCTATCAGGTAACTTCGCTTGTGAGTGGAGTTTTTGGGATGCAGTGGCAGGACGACGGGCGCTGAAGGCTGCTCAAATGTGGCACTGAACGGCACTGCGTGAGTTTGTTCTGTTTCTTGCAGGAGACATGCTCCACCCACGCTTCATGCCCAGCCCAGCCTGCTGCTTCATCTACAGGTGTAGAAAAAGGGTGGGGTTTTTTTCGTTAAGAAGTTACTGTCTTGGGACCTGGTTATTTTAGGAAGTTTCCTTCGTTTCCTTCCAATTCCAAGTTAATACAACGATTCTGATGAGTTGAAGTACAGAAAATGGTATCCCCGTCCTGCCTGATGTCTTCTTGGTCAAGCCTAGGCTGTAGTTATTGCTTCTCAAATGGTAGGTAGCTGGGTGGACGGGTTTTAAAATCTTCCCTGGGGTGACAGTGCTCACTGTCCATGCTGGAATTGGCAAGTAGAGTTGAAGTTACTTGGCTTTGAGTAATACGGTAACTTTTCTTTTTCCTGAGTACCAATTCGATTAAACAGTTTTGGTGGGGGTTTTTTGTTGTTTGGGTTTTTTTAGGTGGTTTTTTTTTTTTTTTTTAGTGAGTTTAATGGTGCTTAAAACATAAAAAGTAAAATTTCACTTATAGCGTATTTGTTTTAGTGCTCTAATTGAAGAGGCTCCAGTTTTTAGTGTGTAGTACAATCTCCTTATGGTGCAGGCAGCTCTAGAAGTAGGAAAGCATTTTAAACTAGTAGAAGGGTTTTCACACTCGCTTCCTCAATGAGGCGCCGTCTTGCTTTTTCCTCTGGTCTTAAACATGACTGCAAACCTGTTTCGATCGGGAGTGCCCATACGCACCTCTGCTGGAAAACACATCCGCCGGGCCGGAGGAGGCGCGGGCTGCCGCACCTTGTCCGGCAGCTCAAGGCCTTGCCAGGGCACATCTGCATTCCCTGTCCCGCTTTCAGCGTGTCTCCGGGCGTGGCGAGCGCCCCGAGCCGGGCCAAAGCCATTACTGAGCCCCGGCCGGGGAGCGCACCCCGCCCGGCGACGCTCAAGGCAGCGCTTCAAAGGAGCCGGCGGCGGACAAAGCCAGCGCCGGGCTACCCAACCCGGCTCCGCCGGCGACTCTAAAGGCGCTTTAAGTCTAAAGGAGAAGTGACAGGGCAATCATCTCCTCGGCTCGGCTGCGGATGGGAGGGTGGAATCTTGCTAACAGCTCGTGTATCTGTATATTTAATTGCGACCTGGCTGCACGTTCCTGTTGAGGAAGGATGCAGATCACAAGCGAATCTATAAAAACGCAGTTGACAAGCCCGGGAAAGGGATGACTGACAGATGAAACGAGAGTCAGCGCGGAGCTAACTGGCAAACGCATCGGTACAAAGTCAGATAGCTTCGGAGAGGAGGAGTAGTTTGTTTTATTCCGGTGCTCCAGAGTTTTGTCTCCTATCGGTGTAATGGGGTAGTGAGGAGCTAACGTGTCCTGTTTAGGATACAAACATGCAGATTAGATCAGACTTCAAGACACTGCGTTTCACTCAAGATTTAGGACTGTCAGAGGAATAAACCGGGTTTTCCCCGCCGAGGAAAACATGGAATTTTCTTCTACTGTTTTAAGGGGATTAAAACTTGTTTAAACACAACTGTTGGGCATACGGATTCCGTGAGCTGTCGGGAGCTGGGGCCCCGAGCTGAGCGCCACCGTTGTGCAAGGCTGGGGCGCCGGTAGAGTATCAGCCCGGCTCCCGTTTTCTTCACTTTTGTGTTACTTTAAGTTTTCAATGAAGCTGGTGTAATTACGAGGCGTTTAACTTTTTGCCAGGCTCTTTCATTATGGCTTTTCATTTGCACCTCGCTTTTAAGAGAAGTAATAACATTCACAGTCAGGGGCAAATCCTGTTAATGAACAAATTAAAGTTCAAACAGTTATTCAAGTTCACAGCCCCGCTCGATGCTCCTTTAATAAGAGTTATACATGTTACTTTCTCTCGGGATCACTCCCCCTTTTATTACTTTTTAAGCTTTTCATAAGCACTAGCGGGCTATACGGGTAGCTCCCAGCCTCTAAAGAGCCCACAAATCCTGAATGGAGCCCTAATCCGACCTTAATTTGGCAACTTTTGTAAAAAACATAAAAGCTCGGGTGCCAGCCTTGTGCGCTCAGATTATAATGTCGCAGGGAACAAGCCGGGGGAAGGGCCCCTGGATCCCGCACTCACCTATTCGAGTTGGTTCCCTCCCCTCAGGAGCTGTGAAAAAAGCCCCATGGGTACCAGGAGGGAAATTAAAATCGATACCCTGGGAATTTCCCCCGCCTGCTACGGTAGCTCTACCCGGCTCTGCTGGGCGTGGGCTGCGGTGTGGCGGTGCCCCAGCCCGTCCCGCAGCGCTGCCCTCGGTCCGGCTGGCTCCCTTAGGTGCCAGCAACGTGCAGTTAAAAAAACAGATAAATCCTTGCGTTCTTCTTCTCTTCCCGCCCCCTGCTCCCGGCCCCTCTTCTCTTTCTTCAAACCTTTCGCGATTAGAGTGTCTGCACTCACCTCGGCATTTGCATAACGTGAATCTGAATTCCCGTGTCAGGGCCGCCCGGGCCCAGCGCAGCCGCGACCCCCGGTGGGAGCGGGCGGGGAGCGGGGCGAGCTCCGGGCCGGGGCTGGCGGGCAGGGTCCAGCAAAGCCCGGCGAGTTTGACACTGGTTCAAGGCAGCGTCGGTGCAAAAGCGCTGTCTGTGTACCAACAGAGGAGATCACACTCCCCATTATCTACCTCCTGGCGAGAGTTTGATTTGTGACATCAAAAGCTTATCAAGGCAAGCTCACCAAAAAAAGAAAAAAAAAAAAAAAAAAAAAAAAAAGGGAAAAAAGTGCCTCTTCATGGAGGGAGATCCCTGCGGTTTGGGTGATGCAGGGGAGGGAGGAAGGGGCCGGCGTTGTCAAAACGCCGCCGGTGCCAGGGAGGCGATTTGTGGCCCGGCCGTGTCCCCGCGGGCCGAGCGGCGGGGCTGGTGCGGGGCCGGCCGCGGGTGCGGGCGCTGCCGCGGGCGCGCAGAGCAGCGGGCGGGCGAGCTGGCCCCGGCGGACGGCTGGAGGGAGGCCCTGATTCCTGCAGCCATCCACACAGAAGTGGTTTGATATAATCACCATGACAACTGCCGCCTATAAGCATACAAATAATAGAGATGAAATAGACAAAAGATTAGCATGCCATGAAAAGTACAATAAGTTTCTTATTTAGCATTTAGATAACTGTCTTTCCTTCGGAGCAGGCTTCAAAGTTGAACCCAGTTTAGACCAAGAGGATTAATTCTTTCTCCCGCATGCTTCATTGAATCTCTCATTACCAAACTTTGTCTGTATTGATGTAAGATTTGATTGAAGATTAGAGCATTTAGCAAATCTTGCTTTTCTGCATGTATCAGGCCTTTTCAAGCGCAGACCGCGCTGCCCAGTGGTCAATACCCTTACTTTTATCCAGTGTCTGCTTCATTTAAACTTAATCAACTCCCTCAATGAACTGGAACAGGGAAACGTCCCTGAGGTAAGAATGTTGTGCTTTTCTTAGATAATTCTTTGCTCCCTCTCCCAATCCGCTGGCGTTAAACCTAAAATTGCTCTCTGATGAACTTAATCAATATGATAATGACAATTGGGGCTGAATGGCTCGGCCTGTGCTCAGCAAGGAAAAGGTAGACGGCTGTGCCCATTGCCCAAAAGCAACTTCTCCTTTCTCGGCTCTCCTTTTGTGTTCACTTCTTCCACCTTTCTTTCTCCCCCTCTTCCCCCCTCCGTGACACCGACCGCTGTTCACGCTGGAGAATGATGCTTCTTTGTGCGGCAGGAGGACTCGTATGTCACCGCCCGGAGGAGCGGAGCGGAGCGATTGGCCGGGTGAATTATCTGCCTTGTTGCAGTGAATTATTTGCACTGTTTCCTTTCCCAGTCAACAAGTTTCTGAGGTATGGCGCAGATCAATCAAAGCTGACAGAGCGCATGTGAAGCTTTTACTGTGTAAATCTGGACCTCTTGTCCCGGCTTCGTTGGCACTGGCATCTGTATATCATTTTTATACTGCTACCAGTAGAGCAATTTCAAAAGTATTTGCAAGGAAAATGGATGTCCCCATCTGTTCCTGGAATCATAAATGTGCCACTTTCGGAGGGTTTTCACTGGTAATCATATCTTTAATGATGAACAAACTTGTGATATATACCTTTCCATAAAATGGGGTTTTCTTCACTTTATTGTGATTGGCTGGGATAAATAGCTTTTCCATATGTTAGGAAGATAAAACATAAGATTACCAGACCTCGTTCCTTTGATCATAAACAAAAGAAACAATTCTCTCCAAACAGTCTTTAAACAGAAACAACTGCAGAATTAAATTGTATTAATAAGCTATCGATGGGTCAGGAGGTAAACACAACAGTCTCCATAGAAAAGACAGCTGGTTTCAAATACAGAATAGTCGGTCCTTCTCATTATTCGTGTGACCTTAATTGAGATGTGGATTTTAAATACTCGATGCTAATTTAAATTTTTATTTTCTTAAATTTGTCTTGTCTTTATATCTTTTTTTTTTTTCTCTAGCTTGACTTTGAATTTCCTTAAGTGCCAGAGCGAGGATACGATGCTGGGTAGTGCACTGCCGTGCGCTATATTTAGAAAGCAGCTGGAAGAGAAAATGTCCTCAGGAATCCGGACTGTTTTGTTGTGAATGTCCCTCCAGTCCCGGCACTGTAAACGTGAACGCTCTGCAGACGTGTCAGCGCTTCGCACCACCTGGGAGCGCTGGGTAAGGACGGGCTTGGGGAGGCACCGCTGACCCCACGGCGCTCCCCAGCAGCCCAGGAGTGTCCGGGGCAACGAGAGGTGCCGAGGCCAGGGCTGCCCGCCCACCCTGGCGCCTGGGCTTAGCCCCCTGTCCGCCCGGAGGGGCCGGCAGGTTGTCCCGGTTTCGCCATGCAGAGGGCTCCAGCCCGGGTCCCCTGCCCCTCTCGGTGCGCAGCCAAGGCCCGGGTGGCACCGACTGCTCCCCCCGCCCTGGAGCAGCAGCAGCACCCTCACACCGACTGCTCGCTCCCTGCAAGCCTGATGTCGGTGCTAAACGAGGTCTCGTCCGCTGGGGCTTGGCCCTTTGGGGATGGGGACAGGCTTCCCGGGGCAGAGCGTGCCGAGGGGACATGCCCGGCTGGCTGTCATTCAGGGAGCCCCAGCGGCACCGAACAGCGCCGGGGTTCACTCTGCTCCGCCCCTGGGGACCCCGCCTGCCCCGAGCTCCTGAGCTCTGCCCGCTGCCCAGACGGCACAGGGGCGATGGCCGCCACACCGCGGGGGAAGAGACGGCTCCGGGCCGTGCTCCTCGGTGGGCACAGGGAGGGCGGGTCCCAGCTGAGAGCAGGGCCAGCGGCAGCTCCAAGGGCTTCCCTCCCGTCCACCCACCCTGGCCCGCAGCGCACCGCGCTCCCGCGGCCAAGGGGGATGACTCCGTGTGGGCGGACGGGAAAGGGAAGAAGTCAACGCCTCGCAAGGCCGGAAGAGACCATTAAATCACCTGCCTGACAGCCCGCATCACAGGGCCGTATTATTCCATCCAGTCCTAAGGCATTGAGCCAAACTGTGTTCGAGTAAAATGTGCCTACAACAAAGTCTCGTGGTCCTGAGGGTTTCAAGAGGTGGAGATGTTGCTCTTGTCCCGAAGAGTTTGTTGTGGCAGTTAGCCCTTGGATGAGGGATGAGCCTCGTTCTCACGACACGTGTCCCTTCTGTAAATCACTCGCAATTGCCAGGCTTTTATTTTGGAACCTACTAGTCCCGTTGTTGCAACTGTGGCCACATCAGCTTTCCCACAGGTGTGGTGTCTGGTGTTAGCCAGGATGAGGGCCCGGTTCCTCCTCGGGCTGCCTGGGCTCTCCTGAGGCATCCAAACCCTAAGCCAGGCTGCCTGACTGCGCCAAGGGAGACTCCCAGCACTTCCAGCCGGGCAGGCCAATGGGACATAGCATTTAAAACCAGTGCACAAAGGGCCTCATCCTCTTGTGCAATCACGGCCTCCACGCCTTTCTAACCGAGGCAGCACACAGCGGGAGAAGGACGAGCTACCTTCTTGAGAAGATTTTCTCTCCACCGGGCAGGCAAAGCCTGAAGGTGCCTGCCTGGCTGCGGTGGTTGGGGTGCTCTGGGCTTGCAGTATTCGTGGAAGGGGCGAATATTTTATCTGTTGATCACCTAGGGCTCAGAAGATTTTATTTCTCTAGTAAATGGTTGCTGCTCTCTGTCCTAGGGCAATGTTGGCGGGCACATCGCAGCACGATGAAGCCAGCTCCACCTCAGATGAGCAGGTCCCAAGCTTCTGGTGCCGGCCCGAGGTAAGGGAGATGTACGGGAACTGAGGAGCTGGTGCAGGGTCCCCACCACACCCCAGCCCCTCTGGCCCCTTTCCTGCTGTGGAGCATCTCTTGCGTTCTGGATTCTGCCGCTTCTGGCGGCGTGCTCCAGGCCCATGCGGGACGGGGACACGCCAGGGCTGCAGGTGCCTGTCCCTCACCGTCACCATCACGAGATTTGGGGTGGGGACCATGCTCCCTGCCCTTACCGCTGACCCCGGGGGGGCCGGCCCCAGGACGCTGGTCCCCTCCGAGCGACGCGCCACCACATCTGAGCGCCAGGCAACTGGTTTTGTCACTTGCTTTAAGACGCATCCTGCCTGGTCGCTCTTGTTTCATTACCCGAAATCCCAGAGAAACCACCCGGCAGGATCAATCAGTCACAGGCAGCCAGACAGTTTTCTTGTACTTTATTAAAGTGTAATCAAACATCGGTTAAGTGGAAAATAAATATCCAGATCTAATAAGCTGCTCAGTCAGATCGTGTAAATGCAAATTACAAGCTGGTTCCCATCTCCC
>VRYO01002482.1:529097-566597 GCA_009812075.1 Sialia sialis
GCTTTGGCACTGTCCCACCTTTGGTGGATCAGAGTCCCTACAGCTGCTTTGCTCCTGCAGAATGTGGTGTGCTTGGAGGTCCCATCTGAGGCTCTCATAGCTAGGGGCAAGGTGTTTTGGCCCTTTAGAAACCACAGTCACTAATTTTTTCAAGGGAAGGTCTTGGAAGAGCAACAATCCTGAAATGACATGAAGCAGGTGAATATCGTGTTTGTTTTGTACAGTTTATGGCCATACAAATTATCCCTATTTGGCAGAGCAGCCACAAGCCATCAGAAGCACCTTTATTGCCAAATGGCGTGATTTGCATGTGTGCCATGTGAACACACTACAGTATTCCTCTCTGCTAGAGCCATGTTTTTGAAATTAATTTAATTTATTTTTTTGCAATGCAGACATAAGTTGTATAGCCGTGTTTGTAAGTAGTCATTATTGCTGCTCAAATCAGTTGTCATACCCTACCTAATATTTGTTCTCAAATTGTCCCCATTTTTATTTTAAATTGAGTAATAAGTGAACATTAAGGTTTTACATAGTATTCAATGAATCTGGTATTCTGGATGATTTTGGGAAATAATTCCTCATAATTTCGTTTACTGGCTGCTTTTGTTTACTGGATTGCTGGTTGGTCAGTGAAGCCTCCTCTCCTTGGGGCAGTGCCAGGGCTGTTGTACTGGTGATATTCAGCAGGTCCAGTGGGATGTTGCTGGGGAAGACACAGAAAGGTAAGGTCAAGCTTTCTCAACCTTTACAGCAAGTAGCTTCTCTTTGGGGAAAGTGTTCTTAATGCAGAGGCTTAAGCTTTGCTTTATTTCTCTTGATTCTGTTATTCAGACAGTTTTTCTACCTGGCAAACTCCTCCAAACCCGAAGAAGTAGCCAACAACCAAATAGTTAAGAGAAATATCAAAATAAAATATTTCTGGTAGATTCCATGAAGTATGAGTTATAGCAGAAAAAATTATTTTGGATTAAATATATTGTGCTCAATTCCTCAATCCAGTATTGTATTTTTATTTAATCTGAAAAGATTTAAGATGGCCCAGACTGCTTGGATGGCATGTAGGAAGCATTCCAGTTTGACAGAAGCTTGAATTGATTACTTTTCTGAGGGAGGGAAAAAAAAGGAGTTTTATTTAAATCAACTTGAAAGCTTTATATTAAAGGGTGAATATTGGTAGCTGGAGAATACGTTCTGCCTTCCCCTCATATTGCAGCTGGACAGCAATAGCCAGCCTTCACTTATTTATTTATTTCCTGCACAGAGGGGAGGAAAATATAGGTCCATGAATCAATCTAGATAATGGGGAAGGCTGAATGTAATAAATAATACAGTAACAACCCTAAACTAATGAGCTGTTGCTAAGGTACATTTCACAGGCTCATCCTCTATATAAAAAGTCACTAATAATCCCTTGGTGTAATCAGATGATAAAGCTTTGCCATAAGGCAACACCTGTGCAATTAAAGCTGTGGATTCTTTTGCACGTTTCATTAATTTCAGGATTTTGTAAAGGCACAATGACTACACTAATAATCTAGTCTACTTGACTCCATGTCTACTGGAAACAGGGTGTCTAATTAGGTAAAGGTAATTAATTAGAGATAAATGGAGCTAATCAGACTCGGTTAACACTAATTCTCTGAATTAAGACATTTTGGGACACCTACTATTCCACTGGCTTTGATGTTTCCCAACAAACACGGACTTGGAAAGGAGTCAGAAACCACAACGTTTATTCCACTGGAGATTGTCAGCACATCCTGCAGCAGTGCTGGCCCCAGTGGCCTTGCTGGGGTCCGTGGGACTCCGAGCTGTGCTCATTCCTGTTTACTGGGAGAGGCATCCCCTCCTCCTGTGGGGTGTTGAGGCCTTGGTTTGACACCTCTGGGAGCCATTTGTTGTATTTTACTGGCTGCTGCCAGAATTTTGCTGATTGTGGTATTTTCCCCATGGCTTCCTCCCTTGATGTGGGAATATTTTTAAAATCCAGGGTGTGCTGGTGTTTAGAAATGCCACCATATCCTCTGCTGTGGACAGCATTCAGAATGCAGAATACTGTGTCTTATTTCAAGGAAGAAAGCAGGATTAAAGAAAAAAAAAAAAATACAGCCAATTTGGAAGAAATCTGTGTTATTTAGTCAAAGGATCCGGATTTCACTGGGTATCTGTGTATTTGTAACTCTTTGGAGGTTGTGACACTGCTCTGGTATGGTATCAGGTACTGTTCATCTTGCTTAGGTAATCAACTACAATTGCATTCAGATGTCAACATCTTCAAAACTAGAAGGGCTATAGGGCAGCATAGAAAAAAAAGTGAGTGGGACAAGAAGTGAGCAAGAAATCTGTTTGCTTCGCTGCTGTGGTGTTCCTACATGCTGCTGTTGCTAGATCTGTGTTGGGAGAGTCCTGTTTTACCTTTTTTCACAGGTAAATGTTACTTCCTCACACGAATTAGTGTAATACTGGTGGCAGATTTGGTGGAAAGATGCTGTGGCTGTAGCTGCCTTCACTGAAGTGATAGCGTTACCACCTCCAGCTTTGTTAGTGTTTGGGGATGGGGCCGTGCTGGGCGTGTGGAGCAAGTGCATTTCAGAAGGTATTGCCTCTTGTCTCTGCGTGGTGTTAAGCTACAAAGATGATTTCCCCTTCCCTGTGGATGGTCTGCTCATTTCAGCTACAAAGCACAGCTGATGGAGCGTTCCTCATCTATTGCTTGAGCGCTGGGAGGGGTGGGAAGCACTCTCCCTGCCAGCATCTAAAGAAGACCAGATGCTTTTTTTAAACTTGTATTTCTAAAATACCTCAGCTGATGTTGCACAGTGTGGTACATAACTAACAAGAGTGAGCCAGGAACGAGCGCTTGTAGGGTGAGCTATAGCCTGAGGTGAGTCTCCACGAGCTGAGCTACACTGCCCTCAACAGAGGAGATTAAATAGAAATGTCTGAATACTTCTATTACGAGATACTTTTTGGATTGACCTTTCAATAACTTGTTAAACTACAGAAAACATTTCTGTTTTCTAGATGCGAAAGACCTGCTGGGTCACGTAGTCCACAAATGCCCCTCTGGATATTTTTAATAGCAGCTTGGTGACTTTGGGCTTTCAGGAGCTGCTGGGGCTTGGGCCCCACTGTTCAAAATAACTTGCATTTCCAAGGATGGACAAAGCCTGGTTAACAGTTTCAGAGTAGTGGATACAAGAGAATTGTTGCAACTGCAGTGTTCAGGCAAGAGAGATGATTTGGGATGTGTGCCCCAGGGATGCGACCTGATGCTGTCTCCTGGCTTGGCTGCACCCTGTGAGCATGGAGGTGGGCCAGAGCCCAGGGAGAGGCTCCAAGCCTTTGGTTGGGGCCATGGAGCAGTGGTGTGAGACCCCCAGCCCAATTTGCTGACAGCAGTTTAACCCCTCTTGAGGTTACCAGTCAGTCTTCAGTCACGTTTATACTTTTTTGTATCATAAGAAACTCAGGGGTTCCAGCACAGCAGGTTTCAATCTAGTTGCTGATACTATAATCTGATGCACTTGTCCTCTTGAATACAGCCCTGCCCATTGCCCAGGCTTCAAGGCTTTGAGGAGGTCCAGTTCAACACAGCACGCAGGGAAGGGGGGAGATGTCACACAGCTGCTGATGCCCTTTTTAGGCTGACCACTCTGCACCTGCAGTGCTGAGTGCTTCTCTAGTGGGAAGGTGAGCTGAGTATCTTGAGTGCTTGGAAGTTGTGAACATGTCAGAGTCTGCTCTGCTTCTTGAATGGCAGAAGTAAGATTCACTGTCCTCCGGTCTGACACTCTGTCTTCTGTGGGCTTGGATCAACAGCTACTGGTCTTGGATGCCATTGCAGAGTTGCTGGATGTGCACAGATCTGTTCAGGTGAGTCCTGGGTAAAGGATGGGATTCAGCTCACCTGGCTGTGCGCAGCTGCATACACTCTTTCTTTCCAGACTCCCCTTATTGAAGGGACATGGGTTACTCTGACCCATTTGGGTTTCTCACTGAAGTCATGACTCTGTTTCACCGGTGCCTGCTTTCAGGAATTCCCTGGGTGACTTCAGTGTGTGGTCTGCAAGACCGTCTGGGCTCTGTGCTTGGTATGGTGTGGTCTTGAGCAGGTTGGTTGTGGCAGGGGAATGGTGCTGTATTGGGAGCGTGAGGGGTGTGGAAAGTAAAAATGAGGGAAAAAGGTTTCTGTTTTTTGAATTCAGATACTTTGCTATCTGCTTTCGGTTTGCTGCCATTTGTTTCATTTCCCTTTGTTTTTGTAAGAACAAGAATATGTAGTAGGGAAAGCAAAAGCTTTGCAGGAGAAGTGGAATGAGAAATGTTAAGCCCATGGAGAGGAGTGAGTGCTGAGGAGGAGCTGGTGTCAGAGCAGAGCTCCAGTCCCACGGCAGAGGGATGGAGAGCCCACAGCAGCAGTGTGGGGGCTGTGCAGGGCCCGGTGCCACCACAGTGCCTGCAGGGCAGGGGGTGGCACCGAGCCCCTCTCCTCCTGCCTGGCTCCCTGCAGGCGCTAGCTCTCAGCGCTGGGATATGTCATGACCCTCGGTGTCTGGCATCTCTGCTGGATTGTAGGTGAGAAGGGGGATTTTAAAATGTTCCTATATTAAGCTAAGTGTTTTGTCCATTTCAAATGTTAAATAAATACCTTAATTGGCTAAATGATAAGAGCGGAAGATTCCTTACTAATAAACTCAGTTCTGCTATCCTCCTTCATTTTTCATAACAACCTTCCCACTTGGCCTTTGCTGTTTACCAGAGCTGCATCAAAGCAGTTTCTCTCCATGGCTCTGGGCTACAGCAAAGTCCATAATCCAGTGTCTTGTCAGCCACTGGAGTTTTCAAACTAGCCTCAGTATTTGTGCCAGGAATGGAACCTCTGTTCTTAAAAGCAGCAGTGAGTTCCCTGCTCTCCCATGATACACAGAACCTTCCTGAGCAGTTGCTGATCAGCAGTGCTGTCTATTCACACACAAACACTGGCTGTAAATGTCAGATTTTTCAAACATATACTGTGTTAAAACCAAAGAATGTGTTGTGGTTTTTGTTGAATAATAGAGGATTGTAGAATAAGTTTTGTATAGAATATCTTATTTCATTATGACCCCTGTTACCTTCCTATAAAGCAAGTCAAACCATTGTTCAGTGTGTGGTTTAACTGCACCACAGTAACAAAATGCTTAATACTTCAAGGAGGGAGTTCTAAAATGTAATAGTTTATTTTATTATTACTCTTTTGGATATAATTAACTAGAGATGCACTTCAAACTGTGTCCTCCTTGCTACTGAAATGTATTTTTGTTTCATTCTAGGGGAAAAAGAAGTCTGTCAAGTATGGGTCTCTCCCTTGATGTGCATTACTAGAGTCTTTTTAGAGACAAGCAAACCATTTTGCTGTCATTGGTCTTGTTCAAATAGAGGGTGTTTATCCATGCAGTGCTCTGGGGAAGGGTGTCAGGGAGGCATCTCCAGCCAGCAGCTGACACAGGTACAGCATGCTCGTTTGACTCTCCTCCAGTGTTGAGCTTGCAGGGTTCTTGTCTCTGAAGCAGCACTCCTTGGACACCCTGTCCTGACTCCAGGTGACGCCTTTGAGTCTGGTACTCACCTGGGCTGAGACCCTGCTGAAAGATCCCATCAGAGGAAAAGGCTGGAGGACTTGGCAAGGTTGCTGCCAGGGGTTTCACCGTGTCTGGCACTGTCTCCTCAAAGTTTAGCCTTAAAGTCCACTCTGTACCAAACAGTGCCTTCTGCTTAACTGCACAGGCTTTTATTTTCATATAAAGCTAGGCAGGCCAGAGTGCTTGTGTGATAATGCTAAAGAAAAGACCTATTTGAGGGTATTATGTAGTATTTCCAGGCTGAACTTGCAGTTTCATATCAAAGACATCACATCTCCTGTTCTGAAATACCCAGAGTGAACAGACTGATCTCCCAAACTTGTGTGTGGTTTTCTGGTGAAGCCACACTGATACAGCAGACTCACCTTGTAAAGAGGTGGACAGGATCCCCAGCTTCCCACTAGCTCTGTCCTTGGGAGTCCCTGCCCATGCCTGTTCCTCTGGGCACACTGCATGTCCTTTCATGGAGCAGAATGGCACAAATCTGCTTCATTTTAGGGCTGAGGCTGGAATCCAGTTAGAAAACTGCCAATGAAGCTCAGTTATATTTTTGCTCAGTTTTTTACTACTGTTTTGGATGATTCACTTTCCCTCCTTGTATTAACAATCACTAGCTTCCAGATTGATGCAGCTGTTTCACAAGTGCCTTTGCAGCAAGCAGCCAGCAAACTCTTCTAGGGAGTATGTTGGGGACTACGTCTGGTAAGGCCTTCCCATCTCAGCAGGAACAGTCCCATGAAAACCTGAAGGCTGGAGAATGAACATGGGCAGAGCCTGGAGGACCACCCCCGTCTTGGAATTGCATGATCTGTACCTCTCTGATCGTGCCCTACTTGGCACATGGAAGGAGCAGGGAGAGCTCACGTTGGGGGTGAGTGTGTACCATAAACTGCAACACTATTAATTTTTGGAGGGCAGATGCTGGTGCCTATTGCATGTGATGGGAACTGCTTGTGGCATCAGCTGTGCAAATCCACGTGGGATTTGCTAGGACTTGTGTAAGCCTCCAGATCCTTATGTCTATGGCTGCACCAAAACAGACTCTGCCTGGTGTTGGTGGGGTTCCAGAAGGCACTGGTGGTGCTGTGCCTTTGCTTGTGGAGCCTGGCACCTCCTGAGCAGTTTGTGGCAGGGTTGGATGAAGGAGAGGTGCAGGGAGGTGCTCTGTCTGCTCAGACTGAGTTTTGCATGCAGGCTGTACCATCTGAAGCACCAAGAGCTGCACAGGTGGACTCATCCTTTATAGAATTCCTCACATGGGACATAAGTGAGGAAATTCCCAAAGAATCTTAAGAATGTGCATTTTCCTGTCCAGTCTATTTTTTGCTTTAACAAGGTATTTTCTGTGTGAAAGTTGTTGTTGAGGCTTAGGCCAGTTTTGGATGAGGTTCTATGCATGACCTGCTCTGTACTTAAGCATTTCTCTGAGCCTCAGTGCCAACCCAAAGCCTGTGCAGGGTGCATGCTTTTTCAGTACAGATGATGTGATGCTGCCTGGCTGTTCTACACCACATCCCAGCTCTGTGGGCTGTTGGGTGCTGACTTCACCACCAGTCTTGCTGGCAAGACTTACAAAACACTTGGTTGCAAACCTATTTTTATCTTCAGCCTCCTGTCAGGTGAGTGGTCGAGGTCTCAGTGACCACTCTCCTCCTAACGTGGTCTGAGTGTGGTTTGTGGTATTTGGGGTGTGATTGCCCTGTCAGCTGGTGCCCAAGGGCTCTTCAGGGCTCCTCTCCCATCCTGTGCCAGTGCTGGGCTCTGCCACCCACCTGGCTGCCAGCTCCAGCTCTGCTCAGCCCATCAGAGCACGACCTGGGGAGAGTGACATATGGCAGGAGAGAGGCAATTTAGGGCAGGCCTAGAAATCAGAGGCAGTGTTGTTACAAGCTGGGCCTTGGGTTCACTGGCACGACATGAAAGATGTGTTGGTGCCTGCTGGAGCTTGGTGTCCTCTGGCTCTCCTGGCAGCTGCTGGCTCCCCACAGCACTTGTAATCCTGCCACGGTGGCTGCAGACGGGTTCAGGGCAAAGGATGTGAGTGGAATTAGGAAATTCTTCCATCCATAGCAAAATTATTAATTGCACTGGATAATGTTTTGGTCAGCTCCTGATTGTGAATTTCTTAGACCTTGTTTGTTTGCGGAAAAAGTGGAAATGAAAGATTTTGGTGTTTTGTATTTAGTGGTACATAAAAGCAGTCAAAAGATACACAGTCTGGAAATGCCTTGTTTGCTCATTTCCAGCAGAGAGCTTTCTGTCCTCTTCTTCGTTTCACTGAGAAAACTAGAAACTTTTTCCAAGTTTTTTTTCTGGTTGTCAAGGAGTAAAGGGCACCAGCTCTGACCTCTTGCTAGGATTTTTTTTTAGGTAGTCTGTTTTGTGAATGACCACAGGATGGCCGCTGGTGAGGGTGGAACAGCCACACCTGCTGGTTTGCTGCTGCAACCAGGAAATCCAAAGTGGCTGGATGGGACAGTGTGGAAGCTGAGAAGCCTCTCAAGGGCCTTTGCTAGAAGCTGTGGCACTTGTGGTCTGGGTGCAGTCTCCCTCATCTTTCTCCAAATTCCATTGTTCAGGAAAGGAAAAAAAAAACAAAACAAAAAAACAAACTCAAATTATGGGAGAGTCAATACACATAATTTGTGAGTTGAAAAATCAGAATGTTAAGTTTAAAGGTTTATTATAATGCTCAAAATAATGCCTGAGATGTTCACCCAGACATTATCTTAGAATATGTCATACAGAATTATAAAGTTTAAAGAAATAAATCTAAGTGTACATCAATGATATGATAGTGAGAGATTTGGCTCCTTGTCCCTTCATTAAGGAAAAATTCACCCCAAGGGTGTAGTCTGATCTTGGCAAATAGTGTTATAATAGCAAAAGAATATTGCCTGCTGGATAGCAGACATTGATGATTAAATGTAAGTGTGCATTGTCCACATAAAGTAAACAACATGCCTTTTTTTTGCCTTCTTTTTGTGAACATTCATCACTGGTGCTGAAGATGGAAGATGTGGGCTTGCTAATTATTGTGTTTTTAACTGATAATATACTGTAAATTTTGTATAATACAACTGTGACCTTATAGACAATGCAAGACATGACAGCAGGCCCATAATTATAGTGTGCTGAAGAAATGCTTGTTATTATCTACTATTTTTAGGACCAGTGTGCAGAGCCTCTTAATTTACATAAGCTTTAGACATTCACACATTTTCTGTCTTTGCTTATGGATGATAAATTTTGTTCAAATGAGAGATGAAGACGTTGTGTTAGGTGAGAGGTTAGCCAACTGGGAACTTGACTACTGTGAACAACAAAAGCATCAGTAGAAACTGAAAAAGGAGTATTTATTTGAGAAAGAATTGTTTAACCCAAGATTCACAACATAAAAACTGCAACATTCAAATGGAGTCTTGGTAACTTGTGATTTGAGAACTGGTGAAATGATAATAGGGGAAGAAAAGAAGACAGGGGGAAAATGCTATAATCTATTTATCACAAGGAAAGTGAATATTGCAGTGTGTTCTTATACGGAATGAGTGTTTTGTGCTTCTTGAGGTTTCCCTGTTGGGTGCTGAGGACACAAGATATTTCCAAGAGGTTCTGTGGGTCCCCTGCTCACTGGTCTGCCTGCCCAGCTGTTTGCCGAGCCCCTTCTCTTGGCTGTGTTGAAGGCACCCACTCTGAATGTCTGGTGAGGTTTGGGGATGGAGAGATGTGGAGCAGAGCTGTTCCTCCCCAGGGTGGTGTGTGTGGTTGTTGGTGTGTGGTGCATCACACCCAGCAGAGCTGTGCACCCCAGGGTGGTGTGAGTGGTGTGTTTGGTACTGGTATGTGGTGCACCACGCCCAGCAGAGGTGGATGGAGACTGCCCACTCCTCCTGGGGCCTCAGCCTGTCCCAGCCCAGGGTGACCAGCTGCTTTTGCCTCAGCAGCAGCTCTGGTGCTACTCAGCAGAGCCTGGCTGCTGGCAGGACAGAGCTGGTCCCCAGCAGTGCCACCAGCCAGCTGCTGTACTGCACACAGCAACACAGTGCTGACAGCTCTGGCACTGCCACGGGCATGCTGGCTGCTACTCAGGCTGCTGGGCAAGTTAGAGGAGATGTCAAAGCCACAAACCCTGCTTTGTCTCTCTAAGGAGCACCTCGTGATCTCAGAGAATTTATGCTCTCATGTCCTCAATGAACTTTGGGCACAGCCTGCATATTCCCAGGTCAGAGCAATGTTAGAGCCTCTCCTCTCCCATCAGGCTATGCCTGCCCTCATGGACCAGGCAGGCAGCTGAAGTGCACAGAGAGCTGGCAGTGGCTCTTGCTGCACCGTGTGGCTGAGCAGAGCTCTTGGGTTTGTGGTTTTGGTCCAGCAACACTGGTAACCCATTGGTGCAGAGAAGCTACACTGCTCAGCTTCCTTCTTCTTTCTGCAACTATCACAAGGCTGTTCCCTGTATTAAAAACAGAGAAAGCAAATAGACACATGGCTGAGACAGACAGAGGAAAGGTTTGTTTGTACTCATTACACTAGAGGATATTTTGAGATCAGATCATCTGTCTGAAAATACGACCTTTTGTAATACTGCCCAACAGGGTCAGGAATGTCTGCACTTCTCTGCCTCTTATGCAAGTTCGAGCTGCCTGGAAGCATCACCACTGCAGCCGAGTTTTCTAAGTTGAAGGAAAAAAAGGAATTTTTTTCATTCAGGGCTTGATCTCTTTCTTTGTGCTTTGTTTGCCCAGTGTGAGTGATTGTGTGAAGAAAGTCATTAGTCAAAGAAACCAAACAAGTTGCCACCATGCAGTACTGCCATATAACATGCACATTCAATCTCCTCTTAGTCTGTTTACTTTCCTTTTTTCACCTTTTTTAAGTGGACAGAATTGCAACCCTGAGGACTGCAGTGCCTGCAGGAAACCACAGTCAATGCAGATCTTCCTATGCACTGGTAATTTTTAAGATGTAGCTGGCTGAAGGTACTGGGCCCACTTCCTTACAGAGTTTTGCCTCCCAGCTGATGGATATGCATGGGACAGCTGATGTGTACACAGCTGCAGTGGCACAGGTGCCCCTGCAGAAGTTCTGCCCATGTGCTGGCTGGCTCCATCCAAAGCCAGCAGCAGCTCTCCATGGGGTCTTGGTGCTTGAGCAGGGTGAGTAGGAGCATACAGCACTTGTCCTGAGTTTGCATCTGTCCCCCCAGAACTCTTAGTCCTTTGGGACCTGCACTGCCTGCAGGCAGGACACTTCTTTTTCTACAGCCCAAACTGATCATCCTCAGGTTCTCTTCTTTTTGACCTCAAAACAAAAGCGTATGCGTGTATAAACCTTGGCTAATACCAGGAAATCTTTCACAAAGTAGCCCAAATGTGTTGGGATTTATTTTGGTGGGTTTTGCTCGGGAGGAAAGCTGTGAGCTGCCAGGGCAGTGTTGAGCATCTGATGGGGTATCTGAGCTCAGGTACAGAGGTGTGTACAAAATAGCTACAGCTCCAAGCTTCTGGTAAGCAGACCTTTTGCACAGAGGGGCTAGTAACAGGGTGGGGAAGATGACAATATGTTTGATACAAGCTTTAATTGCTAAAGGCCTTTCCCAAAGCCCGATAATGGCAAAAGGTGTGAATGGAGGAAGGCTGTAGCTGCTGCCTGACTCGCAGATGGGCTGTGAGGAAACCGTGAATGGCCAATTGGTAACAGACTATCTAGTCATTCCAACATCAGCTCATTAGCAGTCTGTCAGAGATTTTAATTTGTGTACTTGTGGGCTAAGCAGATATTACAGGATTGCCTCAGCTCCCAGGCATCCCTTTAACGCAGAGGAAAAATAAAACCTGGCAATGTGAACTGATATTTTTTCACTCTTGGCTTTTGGGGGTCACTTTGAGATCCAGCCAGGGTTGTGTGACATGTGTAGCTCCAGCCTGGCAGGGGGAAGGCAGGGATGTCTGGTATGTTGCTGCTGTTGCCCTCAATCCTTCTTTCTTGGGATACTGCATCAGGGAGACTGTGCCAGCTCACAGGTCTCCCAGGCATCAAAAGGTCAGTTCTCAAAATGTAATAAATTAGTTAAGGAAGGGGCCTGAGATATTGATGGACAGTTTGGTTTTGTTTCAAATAATTCAGTAATTTCTTAAGACAGCTCTTTCACTAAAACAGGGAGCCAATCATATATGAGGGAATTTTTTACCTCCTAAATCTATCACACTTTTGTGAGGAGAGCAGGCTGGTCTGATGTTGAAGCACACTGCCCAGAAGGCTGCCATGCTGAGCATCTCGACCGCCCAGCCTGCCTTTGCCAGGGCAGGGAGCTGAGCTGGGTTTGGGCAGTCAGCAGGGACTGTGCCCTGTTGTGTGGGGTGGGCCATGTCCCTTGGCTGGGAGATTGATGGGTGCTGCTCTGTCAGCAGTGTGTGCCCACACACTGAGCAGGAACAGGCAGGAACAGACATTAAATGTCTGGAAGATCTTTTAATTATGCTTAGCTTTGTAATATTACCACTGAAGCTGATGAGAATTAAGTCAAACCTCCACAGTAAGAATGAGTATGACAGGGGTAATGCAGTCAAGTGCCAAAATGTAGTGTCCTCATGGGGCAGAAGGAGTTACTGACAGAGCCCTTCAATCACACAGAGATCCTCCTGTGCAGCCTGGCCGGCCTCTCGGGCACCTTACACCTCAATGTTAGCAGGAAAATGCCTTTATGTCTTTAGCTTAGCCATGTCAGGGATGGCTGTGGACTAAGAGCCACTAAAAATGCTGGGATTTGTCTGTCAGACCACAATTTCGTGATGGTATTTCTTTTAATCCAATTTAGTTTTACGTATTGGCATGAAGCATTATAATTGATTGCATTGAGTTAAATTGGAATCTCTCAGCTGCTTGATCAAGAAATGATACCAACTCCAAGTAGGCCTGACTATATGTTGGCATTGAAAATGTTACAGGCACAAAGCCACATTCTGATTCATTCCTAATGAGATTTTGAAGTTCACACTATAAAATGTTCTGTCAATTAAGTCAGAAATTCATAGCAACATATTTACTTCAGTTAGCAGTGTGTCCTTTCAGTGCAGGGATCCCAGCTGTTACGATGGTGTTTTCTAGTTCCACAGCCTCATCAAAGCCCATTCAAATGTTTTCATTGTAATCCATGCTTGTCTGTGTTTTTGACTGCAAAGAACAGCTCTGTGGAATATACTTAGTGAGAATGAAGCCTAAAAGATAGTTAAAATACAAATAGCTGTTGTTCTGTAGCACCCTGTGGCTGGAATCAAACTGGGCAGAAAAAAATCTGCTTTACCAGCAGCAGATTTTCTTGGTTACAGGTTTCTGCTTCCCGTTGAGGCTGACTCCCAGACTAGCATGTTTTGGAAACACCAATGTGCTCTGTGCCTTGGAGGGGTGGCTGAGGGATGTGCATGTGACTAAGTAACAGAGGTGGACATACCGATGAGGGAAAATAGTGCTTTTCTTAAGACACACAACCAGGAAGGTGCAAAGCTGTTGGCAGCTCCTGCATTGGCTATAACACAGAAAGCAGCTCAGACTTTACTTCAGACACAGAGTGTCATGTTCTGCTTTAATTTAGGAAGTCCCAGTTTATTTAGTTGAGTTTATTGATTTAGGAATCAATAAACTAGTAGTAGCTGAAGTGACTTGGTCTTTTTAAATGTGAATCTCTTTTCTTCTTGCTTTTCAGGTGTTTGAAGCTCTGATGCCTGCTCTGTGGGAGGAGACAGCTCCAACCCAACTGCCCTTCTCTACAAGCCTCTTAACCAAGAGATCTGTAAGAAGTTTTAGAGCTTCTGAGAAGTACTGAAGTCAGGGTGACTGTAGGCATACCTGCCTCTCACAAGCAGGGGTTGAGGGACAGCAAGCTTGGGAATGAAAGGTGGGTAGTGCCTGCTTTGGAGGCATTTCTGCCACTTGTGCGCTCTGCCCCACTACAGAGAACATTTTTTCCCATGTCATGGGAAGAAAATGCCACACATTTGATGGTGAGCCCCAGAGACTCTGGGACCCTGCAGTGCTGTATTTCCCTTCTTAATGTCCCTTGGTCTTGGAGTTCTGTGATTTTGGGGAAGCAGAGAAGGAGCCACCCTCCAGTGTCAACACTGCCCATGCAGCAGGCATGCCCAGCCATGTGTAGGGGAGGTGGTTTTGACACAGAGGTTGTGGTGAAGGTAAATTATGTACTATGAACACACAAATGTTTTCCCTAGCCTTGCCAGGGACTTATTCCCAAGTGCAGTTGTGTTCACAGCTTCCCAGACTCAGTATCAGAGGCTAAAGAAAGAAGACATGTGTCAGGTGGGTTTTTTCCTTCTTTCTTTGCAATTTCTGATTGTGAACATAGGACCAGTTTGACAACTGTTGAGAGTTTGATGGGGAATTTAATGTTGACTTTGTGAGAGGAGAGCTATTTGTTAGATAAATCACTGTGTTAAAGCTGGGAAACTGCAGTGAACCCGTATTCTTAAGGCTGCTTGGTCCAGCACTTGCGTATTGTTTATTTCTTTGCTCCTTTTGGGAAAATGGAGGCTCTTATGCTGCAGCATATATAACAGAGCCGAGAAACCTGCTAAGTAGAGCTGATTGCTTGTGAAAGGTTTTCATCCCCTCAGACTGTTTCAGGCTGTCCTGTTCACCTAGGATCCTTTATCCAGTTAAAAAGTTGTTCAGCATGTGAAACACCAGGCTCCTGGTGTTTTAGTGAGCTTCATGTACAAATGCCAAATCCCACTCAAATGCCCCTCAGCCACCCGTGCAGGCTCGAGGCTTCCCAGGAGCAGCAGCAGGAATGCCCAGGGCAGCACTTGGACATGGGAGCACATCCCTACAGCAGGAGGTTACAAATGTCACCTGAATAAGGGCTCCTTTCGTGCACTTTGAGTCTTTCCAGGCTTTCCAACAGTGGTGGAACCTTCTTTCTCAGCCCGCTGTGTGTGGTGCAAAACCAAACAGCCCTTGCAACACGCGTGTTGTCACAGTACAATGTGGCACTCGAGATACAAATGCCCTCTTGTTTTCACTAAGCACTGCAAGCAGCACTGACAGCAAAGCAGCAGTATGTGCTGTCTATGCATGGATAATAAATATTGCTGGCTTGAAATGCCTTTGCACGTTGGGCATGGATTGTGTTTTACCACATCACACGATACAATGACAACAAAGGAGCTCCTTCCCCTTAGCATAAGGTAAACAACAAACAAGCAAAGCTAGTTTGGCTGTCACTGTGATGATCAGCACCTCCATCCAGGAACACCAAGACTCAGTATTGCTTTCATTTCACAGACAGAGGTAATGGCAAAGCCACTTTCCTCCTAGCTATCAAAAGCTTATAAAGAGACTGTTTCATCTGAAGCTTTGTGTAGGCACATCATACAAATATTTCACCAGAATACATTAGAACCGTGGCATTGCTACTTTCTTCACCACTGCACAGGAATTACCAATGTAACCACCAGTCATTGTCAAGGTGTTTTCATCCTGCATTGCCTTTTATAGTTTTGCTTTTTTTATTTTAATATTGCCTTTCTTCTATCCACTCCCCACTGCGACTGAAGGGCAAAGCTTAGTCTAACAAGAGCTAAATAACGCACAAATATGTATAGGTGATGTTACAGCTTTGAAGTCCAAGCTAGGAAGAAAGAAGGCTCCTGCAAGTCTGATGCTCTACTGGAGGTTATCTGGAGTTGATGAGTTACAAACAGGCAAAATTGTCTTTTAAGGAGCAGCATCATCTTAACTGCTGATCTGCTTGCCCAATAGAAAGTGATACAGGAGTTACAAGTTTTCTCCTTGTCTGCTGTAAGTGAAGCTGGATGCCTGGCCCTTTGTTATCAGTGGTTTGCAGATGCTCGAGGCACATTTCACAAGTGGCCTCAAGGAGATGGATGATTGAATTTTAGGTGAGTGGTTCAGCCAACATGATTTCTTGCCTATCTCAGGTTTTCCATGGCAGGGCCTCTTCCAGGTGCTGCTGGCCACGTCCACAGTTTGTACCACTCGGGAAGTTGGTGAGTCTCGGGCCTTGGTGGACCCAAGTGCTCCTCCTCTGAGCTTTGCCATCAGCTTCTGGCACGCTGCCTGTCTGCACTGCGGCCACTGCATGGCTCCTGGGTTGTATGTCAGGTACCCGCACTGGTGTGGGTACTTAGCGTGGGCCATTCACTTTAGAGCTGGACTTGATGATCTTTCTGGATCTCTTCCAGCTCAGACTATTCTGTGATTATTGCATTTTTTTGTGAAATGGCATTCGAGGAAAACAATTTCACAGCATTAGCAGCTGTGACTAGGATAGGATTTTGGATGGGGGGACCACTGCTAGGGAAAAGCCTTATAGCTGGATAGGCTTATGAGAAGCTCTCAGCCAAAACCTGAAAACAAAATCTGATATAGATCTAATAGGGATCAAAACCAAAATATGATGTTTGATATGAGATGATCCAGACATTTGAATGAATCTGCTTCTACTATAATAAGAAGACAGAAAGTATCCTTTCTTGGAGGCAAAACAGTTAAGCAAAAATGAGATCAGATTGGTAGAGGTGAAAGTGAAACTGTAGAACTGTGGAACTGCTGTAGGATGAGGGAAACAAAAGTCTTGGTCAAGCTGCAAGAGAGTCAGAAAAGAGGGGGGAAGAAATGTCTGTATTATTTGAGAGACACTGGAGAAGGTCTGCTGCTGTAGCTGACTGTTTTTCATGCAATTTTTTTCTCCCCTGAGACTACTAGGGGCCAATATTCTACTGAGTTTCCAGAAGGCTTACATACTTCTCTTCTGTTTCTCCAGAGCAAGTCTCTGGGGGTGATGCTCAACCTTCCTGCAAGCAACTAAGGACATGCACATGCCACTGTGAGAGAAGGAATATATATGCTTTAGGAAAGGACTTTATGGCAAGGTGAGGAAACCTTGGCAAGTTCCCAGTGGTCTCCTGCTGCCCTGCCTTTTCTCCACATCAGTCAGCAGCTATCCTTGCAAAGCTGGGTGCCCTGCTGGGGACAGCTCCTGGTGGCCCTGTCTGGGGAGCAGTCCAGGGACCTGTGTGCTGCTCTCCTGGGCCCACACTCAGAATGGAGCAGAACACAGCTGAAGTAAACAAGCGCTGTTTTTAATTCCATCAGCAAGGCAGCAGGGGAGCTGTGCAGTGCAGAGGGGATGGTGTGCAGGAATGTCTGATGTGACCGTGCCGTGGGGAGCGCACGGGCACGGGGAGCTGCTCCCAGGGCTGCTGCGCCTGACCTGGCACAGCCCCATCTCAATTATTTCCAGGCAGCATCGCGCTCCCTTCGCAGCCCACGGAGCTGCAGGCAGGCTGCCAGCAGAGGCAGCGTTTTGGCAGGTTTTTAAACGCTGACCGAGCGAGTGTGTGGCAGGCCATTTGTACCATATGGCACCCAAGAGCTAATCCGGGAGAGGGTGCTGGGCAGTGAGGGGGGCCAAAGCTGAAATGCCATTTAGAAATGAAACATCAGCCCAAGTGGCACAAGGCCATAAAGCCAAACAATGAAAGGGACCAGAGGTGGGAAGGGAGCTGGAGAGCAGAGGATGACTGTGCTGTTGAAGCCAGCCAAATTTCTTTACCTCCCGCTGTCCGTATTCATGGAGTGCTTAGAAATGCTGTTATGTTGAGTATAAGCATATATTATAAATATTGAAATAGAGATCTCAATACATATGATGCATTTTGTATGCATGTGTTGCTTTGCTGTGGGAAACCTGATGAAGAAAAAGCAGAGCTGTACAGAAAAATGCATTTCTGGCTCTGCCTTGGGATGGGGAGCTGGTGCTGATGGTGCTGTTGCCATGATCTGTATGTAGTGGAAGCTATTGATGTCAAAGGGGACCATCAGGATGGGAATCCTAAGCTTCACTGTATTGACCCTTTTGGCCTTGGGAAGTCAAGTAGATCTGGTCCATGGTCATCTTGCCTTTGAAAGGATGTTTTATCCTCCAAAGATCAAGTGATAGAGTTTTCATTTACAGTCTTGTCATATTAAGCAAATGACAATGTGTAATCGTTTGCTCTCTGCTCTTGGGCTCTAATGGATAGCACTTGTCACAGTTATTGATTTTTCCTCTCTTACAGAAATCTAGTACTTCAGGAATATTGAGTCATGCTATTATCCAGACAGGTGCCAGCCCTCTGAATGACAGACAACAGGCTGTTGTCACTGCAAACACTTGATAGGTGGCAAAAAAATGTAGCAAGAGTGTAATTTATCCACTAAAATACTGTAAACAAGATAAAGGCTTGGTAGTCCTTTCATGCCTTAGCTTATAAAGATAGGATTTGTTATGCTGGAACAGACTGATTTCTTGTATGCTCCTTCTACTGTGGTCACTGTCACCAGATGTCCTGGTAGATGGTTCCAGTGAGCTGATCCCCATGGTGAGCAGGTTATTCTCAGGTTTATGAGTTTTATCTGAGCAGAGAAGGAATGCTTGTACTAACCTGGATGTTGCTGATGTTAGAAATCTGGGGACACTTCACAGTGCTCCTTTTCCGTCTTGGAACGTCACTGTATTTTTTGGATCACTGCTGCATTGGATGACTGCCTTGGATGAAGCTGTCTAAAACAGCAAGTGGTTGCTGCAATTTTAAACTCCCCCAAGGTATGTGTAATGAAATTTGTCTTCAAACAGGCATTATCTTGCTCTTGTCATCACCATAATTAATCTGTGTTTTGCATTGTTTTCTTCCATATACAGGTGAAGGATGGTAGCTCTGCTGATCTGCCATGTGCCACATGAGTGTGCTGCTTCCTCCTAGCATGAGGAGGGTGGGTGTAGAGACCCGTGGGGCTGGAGCAGGATGGCACAGTGTGCTCCTGTCTCAAGCAGCTTTCAATGAAAATGAGTATTAGTTTGATCTGGCTATGGAAAGATGCCTGGAATTCTTGTCTTGATGAAGGGAAGAGGGTAAAGCTTAGAAGCAAGCCATGAACTGGTGATCTATAATGAAAATACTAGAAAAGGACACCCAAAAGCAACAAACAGTGTCCGCTTTTCACAGAAAAATGCAATGTGAACATAAAAGCAGAGAGCACTCAAAAATCAAGTTCCCAGACAGAGAGAGAAGAGCTCCAGCATGGTGGCCCTTTGCTGTTCACTCCCAGGCTGACAAGGGATGGGATGTGTAAGACACAGCTGTGTGTTTGCAGCATTGTCTATGTGGTGTCTTGGGGACAGAAGTGACACTGTGCTTGTCCCCTGTGCCACCACGCCTCCCTGCCAGGGCTACATACTGTCATACAAAGCACTGGGGGCCATCTCACCTCTGCCACAGCTCACCTAGCTCAATGGCTTCCTACAACACCTCCCAGATCAAAAGGACCTAAACCAGCTGTGCTTATTTGACTTGGAGGGGCTAGTTAGTATGCACATCATTTCTGCATCCCCACAGCACTTGGATAGTCTGGGCCTTTTCTTATTACACCAGTGAATAGCAGGCTTACACAAGCAAGTGAAATCAGCTTCCACATCAGGAGGAAGAGAAATCTCTATTTGTTGGGGTAAACCTTTCAGGCGTTTAGAGCTGTGAAGTTGTCTGAAGCAGTTGTTGGTTATAATACCCCCTTTGCCCATGGCTTGCTGTTTAACAGCACGGTGTGTTGGTGCCAGAGATCCCACACATTGTTGTCAATGCAGGTGGTAGTGGAGATGGCTCTGTGTGTTTAAGAAGGGCTTGGGACAGCTTAACAGTAATGTCAAAAATACCTGTGAGTGTGTCTATTCCATTCCAGTTGCCTGACTCCATAAAGCAGCTTTTTCCCTCCAGCTTAGAGCTCTGCACCCTTCCAGTTATCAACCCTTGATAGGTCCCATCTGATTTCTATATTTCAAAACACTACTTCTGATGCTTCCTCCTCTGTCTCCCTCTCTGCTCCCATCTTCTTGGTGCATCTGGCTTTTTCCTTAGATTAGAGTCCTGTCTAAGCCTGGTAAGTGTTTCTGCCTTTTGTGAGATCCAGCTCTGGGCTGGAGGAAGGGAGGTTTTGCTCTTTTGGATGTCTGAGTTGCCAGGTTATCTGCTTTCTTGCTGCATGTCTGTTAAAAGAAGCAGCTGGTTTATCTAATGGTATCTGCTGTTGTAAACTGTGCTGATAATTCACCCTTTTGATATTTTTATTTTCTTAGTTCTTCCTCTGCTCTCTCACTAGTCAGATTTCCCAAATAGCAAGGGAGCACCTTGGTCATTTTTCTTCCTGACTAAATCGTTTAAATTTCTCACCTCTCTCCAGCAGTCCCAGAAAGAATATCTTCTAGGGAAAAAGTAGCTATATACCTGTCAGGCCTCCTTTGCATCCATGTCTGCAGCCCTCACTGGTGTAAGGCACTCAGTTATCCATCCCTATGTTCAGCACATTGGCCAGCCACCCTTCGAGTTCTCTTTCTTTTGTTTCCCCTTCCTCCTGCTGCTGGGAAGGGTTCTCCACAGATCCCATCCCTGGATGCAGAGGGCACTGGGATGTTGGACAGGGCAGGTTCTTGCAGCACCTGGACATGGGGTCTTGCAGCAGTAACACATGAAATGAAGTAATGTGTGTCCATGGAACAGGGTTGCATTATGTGCAGTCTTTAATGCCTTCAGGTCTTCCCTCTCAAGCCCTGTCTGGATGGACACATTCCTCAGGATGCTTATCTACTCTCATGGAAGATAAAATTATTAACTGTCATTTGTTTAGCTACGTATTGCCCAGAAAATAGATTTCTGAACCCCCAAAATATTGTAAATACATTAAAAGAACTATTATAAAAGAGAGATGCTAAAGTTATTCTGGAGATTTAAATCATAAAACTTTAATCAAATTATTAATTTCAAATCTAGATACAGGCTATTTCACTGAGCTTTAGTGCATTTTCCCTTTAGAAGATATTCTAATTTATGACTGCTTAAGTAGAGGGTTACAATAGTTTGCATAAAAAAATGGAACTGGAGGCTCTTTCACTGCACTGTAGTGCTGCAACCACATCTACCATCCACTGTCAAATGTTTGTCTTTTTTGATGAACATCCCCAAATCCCCAAATTCTTTTTTTACAAAATGGTAAGCTTGGGCTGTGAACCAGGATTTATATAGTTGTTTCAGGAATTGGTTTTTTTAAAGCATGTGACAATGAAAACTTGATTAGAGGACTGCAGCTCCTTGTCCTGGGGGGAATGAAAGCCCTCTCAGTTTTTGTAAAGGTGGCTCACCTGATGGTAAAGGCACTGTCTGGAATATTTTGCAGATTGGCGTTTCTGTTTGTTGATTCCATATTAAACAGAATAACCAAGCATGCTGAAGGTAAAGCCCTGGTTTAATTAACCCTCTTGGTGTAGTACCATGTGATTAAATGTGACTGAGCTGCTCCTTGGGGCTTCTGCTACTGAAAATACTAACAATAATCATTTGTTTTCTTTTTATATTTAAACACATTATTGCATAGCTTGGTGCAGAGATAATTACCAATTTTATCTCCTGTGTTTTTCTAATGTTCATTAATAACAATAAAGGGTTGTAGGTTAAAAACTCATTTAATTGCCTTTATGTTAATGACATTATGAATAGCCTTAGCTACAAGATTTTAATTCTGTCCAGTATTCTGTTTCTCAGTAAAGCCCCAGGAGAGCTGCTCATTTTATCAGCATTACTGATTCAGAGTTTTTCCTTGCAGGTGGGTTTTTGTACATAATCAGAATTAATGCACAACACATTTTGCAAGGAACAGAGTAGAAGCTCTCTGAATAAGTAATTAACTAGAGTGCCCAAGGAAAAATGCCTGAGAAAAATTTTTAGCATATTCATAAAACATTAAGAAGAGTCACAAACACAGTGGAAACAATTTACTGATAATATGCTTTCATGCCATTTTCTAACTCTCTTCTTTTTTTCTCTCCTTCTCTTTCCCTTTTAATGAATGGACTAAAACCCATGGAAATTTTCAGCTCTCATTAAGGAGCACCTGCCCTTGGAACAGATTATATTCTGAGCTGCATTGGACAAGGACTTATTGGAAGATAAATGGAAGTCAATACTAGGCTTTTTCAAAATAAACAAAAAATAGACTTTTCTACTCCATGTATAAATAACCTCCTTTCTACACCACGTCCTTACTGCTGAAAGACAGAAGGAAGGAAAGGTTATCTCAGTTACTTCTGTGTCTTGTGGTAATTAATAGATCCCTCAAAGATGTTGATGGGGTGCAATGGGTTTGGAATATGCCAAAGTGGATCCAGATACTTCCATTGTTTGGCTGAGTAAAGTGTGTGGGTCTGGCCCTCACCTGCAGGGTAGATTAAATTCTTCCTTGCCAGTAGCTCAGCCATAGGATCTATCTGTTCCCACTCCCTGTCCTCTGGTTTAGTACAGGGATCTCAGCAGTGGCTCTTCTCTGCTGGACCCTATGTTGCAGTGATTGCTGTAGCCAAATGGAAAATATTGGGCTGGTCAGATAGAGCTGCACTAGAGAGAATGCAACATCTGCCAGTTGTGGGCTCCTCTCTGTCTCCCTCCTCTCATGACCCTCTGCAGGGCCAGGAAGGGCTCCCTGCCTTGGTGGTGGCTTCAGACCCAACTGCTGCAGCCCCTTGTGAGGGAGCAGACAGTGGTTGGGCTGCCCTGGCTTCCTGCATCTCCAGGCTGAGAGACTCTGCTATGGAGGCATCCAAAAAATGGCACATGTAACTCTCCGTGTTAGCCTGAGTAGACATGGGTGATGCCATAGCTGGAGGCAGTGGGCAACCAACATTACAGTCCTCAATCATTAAAAGTCTGGAGCAGAGAAGTGAGATGGTCTTATATATCTTAATGTTACAGAAGGGTAAGTCTGAAAGATGTTTGAATTTCTCTTCTAGCACCAGCTCTTGAGGCTGTGCTCATGATCACGAGGACTCGCTGTTCGGTGGGACTGCTATCTTCAGGTGGTCAGGTGGTTCTAGGGATCAGAGCTGCCTCAGAAAATGGTGAGTCCTCCAATGCCTGCAGTATGATGCTAGAGCTGTGGCAGTGAGGCTGCAGGGGTCCAGTCTGCACAAAAAGAGAGAAGACCAAGGATGTTGCAGGGTGGGACCAAAATGTCACAGTGGACGGTGGCTTTACCCTTTCCTTTCGGGTGGCAGAACTGACCTGGAGGGCTTTTCCTTATGAAGGTGAAAATGTTGGACTGTTTTTCTGGGAACTGATGGAGCAGCCCAAACTGATCTGCTGGTTGGTGGTTCCTGATGAAGAGCCAGTGTGTGATGGGCTATCGAGGACCGTCGCTTCAGTTCAGTGTGAAAGCAGTGAGCTGGAGCAAAGGTCCTGCCCTGCCAAGCCTGGCCTGTTTGCCACTGAAATCCCCTCCAGCAGCTGTTCTTTTAATGATGTTTTTGACAGGCAGAGAAAGCACCATTGTTTGCTTAGTTTGCTTTAAAAATAGAGTTCTAAATTTGCAAGCGACAATTCAATGCATGTCTGAAACCCTGGTGCCCCAGGGTGTGCAGGAGCACCAGTACCCACAAACATGGCACGAGCTTGTGGGGACATGGGAAATGGCAGTACTAGGGATGCTAATGTGATTAAGTCATGTACAACTCAATTAGTTTCCCTTTTCTTCCCATGGTAGGTGGCAGCCTGGCCTGGTCACTTGCTGGTGGATGGAGACGTTGAATTCAAGGTCACAGCGAGTGCTCAGTGGCACTGAAGTCACAGAGCTTCAGTTTGACCCTGACTGTGCAGGGCCACTCTTACCGAGCTGGGAGCAGAGGATAAGCAGCCCTCTGTGTCTCTATCCTGCACTGAAAGGTAAATCTTGGCAGGCAGAATCCTTCTGCCAAGTGAGGACAGTGCTTAAAATGTTGAAATTTGCCTAGAGAGGGCTTTTCACATCAGGGCTTAACTAGCAAGAGAGCTAAGTGGGGAGAACTAGAGCTTTGCTAGAGCATAGACTGAGTGTGGATGCCCAGTGCAGCTAAAGCCCTTGTACTCTCCTGTTTAAAACAGCAAGAAAGCAGAATCTCTTCTAGCACCAAAGACATTAGAAGTGTTACCCCTTTAACTGAAGCACCTGACTGGAGAGACAGGACCAGGAATTGAAACATTCATGACATCTCTGTGCCTACGGTGGGCACCATGTTTTCAGACAGAACCTGAGAATGCAGAAGTGTCCTGAATGCAGAAGGGAATAAGCACATCTGCATAGGCAGAGGAAGGAGAACTCATTGTGTGGGAAGGAGATCCCAGAGAACAGGAGAAGCTGTGGCCATCCCAGCTGTGCAGCTTGATCCCACCAAGTGGTACTTCCAAGTGGACAGGACAGGGTCACAAATCTCAAAAGATTTAATGCTAAAATCAATCTAGTCCACAAAATTCTGGGAGGATCAAAAACTGGGGTGGAGGGACTGCCACATGGTCATCTGGACAATTTGCAGGCATCCTGCTTTGTTTTGACTCTTTTTCAAATGTCTTATAACTCTTTACATTTTAAAACAAAAGGGCATTTTTACATGACCAAAGGGGATTGCTTTCACCAGAAGCATTTGGAAATGTGCATTTTCTGCCCACAGTTAGGGACAGACTAAACCTGAACCTTTCTTAAGAAAGCTCCCTCAAATAGATGTGCTGTTGTTGTTTTTGTTTTTGTTTTTTTTTCTTCCCCAAAACTGCAGACCAGCTCTCTGTTGAGCCCACCTTAACCTGTGCCATGGGTGACTGTGGTTTGTGGCTTGGTGTGATGGGACCTGAGTGGTTACTTGGGAAGAAACATCTGTTACATGGTAGGAGATCCAGCAAGCAAATGGCAGTTTGTTTCTGTCTATGGGTGAGGTAAAACTGGATTCTGATGTTTCCAACGTATGAAAGGAAAGCATTTTAAGAAATTATGCCTTTTGTACCTTTTTTTAAAAAAAAGTAGGATTATTTTTTGACCTGATATTTGCAGCTTAAAATCACTGTGTCAGAGCCCCATCTTTCCCTGTTTGATGGTAAGATGTAACTTGTCCTTCCACACTTCATTAATTTGTGTTTTGTGTGCATCTAGCTAACTATGCAACCCCCTAGGCTTTTGATTGTGTGTCACGCCGTTTACTATTATAACAGCTTAGCCATCAGCAAAAAATCCTTGAAATGAGACCAACCTACTTCTGAATATCTGCATTAGATATTTGCATCTTGGAGCTAGCTCTCTAAAAGGTAGGGATTTAAAAATAACAAAACAAAACCCATGAAAATTATCCAATCCATGAAAAATATGCAGCCTCAGCAACATGGAATCACAGCAGGTACACTCTGTCGGTGCAGAAGTGATTGCAAGCCCTGTCTTGGGGTGGGGCTAACAAAAGGGTTAATGCCTGGGAGGCACCCCCAGCCCCTCGCCAAGGTCAATGGGAGCCCTGCCTGCTGAGCTCCTGCAGGATCAAGCTCTGTTTTTCCATGATGTTTAACACAATTGGGTAATGCAATGGTTTCTTTGCGCTCTGTAGCTCCATTTAAAAAAAATATTGCTTTTCTGCGAATGACATAATCTATTTAGTTATTCAATATAAAATAACGGAGAAAATACTTATGCAATCTTTTCTATCTTTTTTTTTTTTTGTGGGGATGCAGGAAGGGGAAGATAGGTAATTGTTTTTAAGTAATGCTTTGTACTTAAATGCTAATCTGATATTGTCAGTTGACCCTTTCTCTTAAAGCTAGGCATATTCTCTAACGTTTTGTGGTGGTAAATATGTAGACCTACCACTTATCCAGTAACAAGCAAGCATATTTGCAGTAGATTGGAAAAAATAAAAACAAACTAATGTATATTTTTCAACTTCCTGGTGTTTTAACCTTTCTTAAGAAAAGACTCAGGGGACATAATTGAAGGAAAGTGTTTTTCTTTAGCAGATGGATTGCTTTGCTCAGATAATATTTTAGTTATGCCAATAAAATGAAGGGTACCCAGAAAACCATGAAACTGCCAGCAGTTGTTAGTGTACGACTATTACCAAGGCAGAAATGAGGCCAGAGCAGTGATAAATGTGCACATCTCTCCCTCCATCAGCTGAGGAATGACCTGGATACACTTTACATCTGAGCACCAAGTGGGCCAACATTTTTCACAGCAGCACTTAATAGTGGACATTAACTTAGCCCTCTCCAAAAGGGCTGACCCGGAGGCTACCCTCTGTGGTTCTCCAAATTGTAATCACTTCTGCAGTCTGTAATTTTATCAAATCGCATGCACCTTTTCCAGCCACTTATTGGCCAATTAAGTCAAGTTCTCACTGAGGGGGTCCAGCTGGCTTCAAGTTATCTTAGATGAATTGATTGAAGACATTCTGCAATCTATGAACCCAGTTTAATGATCTAGGTGATAATACTTGTAATTCTTCTCAGTCAAGGGAATTTGCTGCAGCTGTTGTCTGCAAATCCGTGTTCTGATACAGTGAAGTACCAGAAGAGCGTTAATCCGCCCTCAGAGTTTATAGTGATGGCTGCATTGTGAAATGGGAAATTTAACATTCACATAGCATTGCCAAGCAGAGACAATTTTTTTGTTGGTGCGTTTTTATTTTATTCTATTGTGAGTGTTAAAGAGGTTACATGGAAGAATACATTATTGATAATTCTTAAAATTGGAGACTGTACAACAGTATGAAACAGCCTACTAAAATATTGCATAAAATGTTTGAGCTGGAAAATGAGATTTGCCTTAGAGCATGAATACACCATTTTTAACATTCAGAGGTGGAGCAGAGCTCCAGAAATAAAGCTACTGGGCCAGATCTACTCCCTAAGACATTCCAGCTATCTGGAGTCAGTTTTGTTATTCAAGAGTTCACTAGTATAAATGAGACAATAATTTCTGTCTCTTAAAAAAAAAAAATTATAGACAACATAAGTACATGGGAATAGGTGCTATATTCAGCCATGCTAGCATGAATCAGGAATAACCTCACACTTAAATGATGTAAACTGCTGAAGAATCTGCCTCTGAGACTGGAGACCTTGCCCAGATTCAGAGCACTTGAAGTGCAAATGAAGAAGTGCTATACACTCCAGGCCTGTGTCAGAGTATCTCCAAGACCTGCAGCTGCCTGCATGAGGACCAGTGAAAACAAAGAAATAATCATATTTTCTTGCTTTGTTGGTGCATATTTCTTTTCTCAGCCCCAAGAATGTTAATCTCTTCCCTATGAAACAAATAATGCAACTAGTGCTAGGTGATATTTCTTGTGTTGAAAATTCAAAATATTTAGAAATGAAATATCCTATAGTGCATCTGTGAAGTTTCTCTTTGTGAAAGGAGATGGCTGGGGTTTGATTTCACTGCAAAAGCAGCAACTGTTGTATTAATTTATGCTGTGCTGCAAGACACCCATTTGCTTCTCAGTCACAGGAACTTCCCTTCCATGCGGTGTGACCGAGCCCAGCTCTGTCAATGCTTGTCTTGCTGAGAAGCTCTACTGCTTTTGATGAGATTTGGTTTTCCTTTTTGCTGGGAAAAATCACTTTTTAATGGCTTTTTTTTTTAGAGAGATTATTGAGGTTTCCAGCCTCATCCAGCTCACTCCATGCTCTCATCTGCTGAACCTGACACCAGAGATCTCTTGGCTGCCATGGGCAGAGGACGGGGCTGGGTGAGCAAGGCTCTTCTCCCCCCCTTCGTGTGAGCCAGACCCACAGTGCTGTGGGGTTTTTCTTTGTGGATATGGATTTGAATCAAGCTGTGTTGGCAAGCTCAGCTCTGTTAATCAACTTACTGTGTGTGTTTCAAGCATGAGTCTTTGGGGGTTTGAAAAGTGCTATAAAGATGATATTCAATCCTCATTTTATATTATATTTATGTCATATTGTATCTTCTCTTCTGAGAATTTGGCTGGCTGAAGGAGGTTGTATGTTCCATAGATAGAAGAAATTGAGCTGTTTTGCCTAGGTCTGCTGCTGTTGTACCTGGGAAAACCTGTCCTACCTCCGGGAGCTCCCTTTTCCAGTGGCAAAGCAGGGATGATGGTGCCAACTTCTGCAGATGGCTAGAAGTTCAGGACATTCAGTGTCACTGTTGGGTGGATTGGACTGAATCCCTGTGGACTCACAGGCCCTATCTGGGTTCCTGGGACCACCTTCCTTTCTTGTGTCCCTCTCCTCCAGAAGATGCTGTGGCTGGGGTCTGGATGTCTCTACTGGCTGGGTACAACACACAGATTTTCAGCGGATTTGGGGAGAAGAGGGTCAGATATGCACTCTGCCGTTTATGAAATTAGTGAGCCGTAATTTCATACATGCATGCAGAAGAAAATGTATTTGATGCTAACCATAGAAAATAACTGAAATTTGCTGCACCAAGGGCATGCTCCTGCCTGACTGGGTTGATCTGCACAGAGCTGAGCCTTGGTGTCGCGTTGGCCATGCTTCAGTGGGCGCACATTGTACTCGCCCTGCTCAGAGGAGAGAATGGGGCCAGGGATCTCTCCCTGTAGCAGGGCTTAGATTAAAGTGTATATGACTAAGGAAGCTTGGTATGGCCACAGAGAACATCTTGTTCCCCATATTTAGCCATAGGCAATGTCAAGTACTATATGTTATATGAGTGCTTTTCTCCAGTCCTGTAGGCCTTGTTTTAGAGGTTGGCTGTATGAGTAGAAGGGCTTAGTTTTAAAATAACAATCTTATAAAAAATATTTGATTTTTCATCTTTGCCACCCAGAACAGCAATACCCACGAGGGGGCTGCCTCGTACGAGACAGAAAGAAAAAGCTCCATCTTGCAGCTCTGCAGCATCCCCTGTCAGGCCAGGCGCTGCTGTGGCAGCAGCCCTGGTGTACAGTGTTATATTTTCGCCATAGATGATCTAAAAGGAGAGGTTAATTAGCATGGCTGCCTTTGATCCTCTGCTTGAGAGGGAAGAGAGAGTTTAGTCAGTAACACTAGCCAGCTTCCAAACACTTTATGGATTTTGGCAAGAGGCATCACAGTCATAACATTTGAATATTAGCACTTTATAGCTCTGCCACACTAACAACTGCTAATTAGGCAGCTTGGACATGGCTGAGAGCTGCCTTGAACCTTGTGTAGTAATTTACACCTATGCACAACTACAGCTCTGATGTGGGAACATTTTACACCCAGTTCACATGTACAGAGACGATTAGCAGCAATGAAGCCAGCAGAAAGCCTGATATTGGATTCCTCTTGCATTCTGCCCTCTTCTCTGCACTTAATTTTGCTTTCCTGGAACACCCAGAGGTGGAGTGTGGGAAACCCCTGGGCTGTCAGCTCACCCACTACGGCATCTTCAGAGAACTCACTGTACTAAATACCAGGGTGGAATTTATTTCAGCAGAGCACTACCACTTTTAACTGGCCCAGGGAATTCATCCTCCAACTAACCTCCCCTGGCTTTATCAAAATCCAGAGATGTGTTTTCTCCTCATGCCAACAGATTGTTTTTTTTTCTTTGCTTGGCCTATGCAGCAGAACTAAAGTTGAAATGCTTTATACTTGAGAGTTGTTTTCTCCAATTTTCATTTCACTCTCCCTCTTATGTACGTGGACTTAGAAAACCACTGTGATTTGTTGCCACCCTCCACCCCTTCCCATACCTATTATCAACACTAAGGTGAGGAGGTTCTCTGCTGCTCGTACAGCCATCTTCAATTAAAATACCAGCATTCTGATACTCTCCTGCAGCTGGGTTGTTTGAGGTGTGAGTGTGGGTCTCCTGTCCCTGAGGTGACTTGAGTCCCTGTTGCTTGCCAAGGTGCTGTCACTGCTGGAGTGAGCCATCAGCTGAGCCACGCATCCAGAAATCTACTCATGGGCACACTCTCAGCATCACATTTCTAATGAGCATCATGTTAGTGGTGTCCCCAGCTACAGACTTTCTCCTGCTGAAGGCAAGTTGACATCTCATGGAAGAACTGCTCATCTGCTCTTCTTCCCTGGCTCACAGATAAAATGCTGCGTTTTCTGAAGCCCCTTCCTCAGCTCCACACCAGCTTTATTTCTGAGCTGGTGGGAGCCCTTTCCTGGGCTGGGTTACCTCACTGGGAGCAGAAGTAATTTCCCGTGGTCCCTGGGGAATGGAAATACCCTGGGGATTGGGACAGTGGCTGCTGGTTTGCAGTGCAAAGGAAGTGCACTCACCAGAATCAGATACTTATTTGAGATGTTATATAAAAAAATGAAAAATAAAGCTCAGCCTGATGTATATTTTTCTGGGAGAAGTCCAAGATACTTTAAAATCAAATATGTCTTTCTCTTCTGTTATATTGTCCTCGCTGGGGATGGGAATAGACTAGATGGGAATAGATTATATTTGCAGTGATAAGTAGAAGAGAGTATGTGTGGTTTTGCAATTTTCTAATTATTTTTATACTTAATTACTAAGATCCTGAGCCATGTGTGCTTAATTCAAAATGTCTACAAATGGCCACAAAGCAAAGCAGGATTGTGAATTTCTGCAGGGTTTAGGCTTTTAGGTGCTTATCATGGCTTGGAAATTTTGGCTTTTTCCTGGAAGTTCTGCGTTGAAGCTCTTTAGTAAAAAGGAAAGTTAGCAAGGAAAGCTTGCAGTCAAATAAACAACAGAAGGGCAAAACTGTATTTCACCTTCTGTAATTTGATCTGTAAGAAATGTAAATCACTCATCTAGAAGAGAGAGATTTTCAATTAGTCCTCTTTTCTTAAACATGCAAATCCCCCAGCCATGTTTAGCAGCACAGTTTTGCCCTAACTCTGCAGAGAATTCCCAAGCAACCTTTAATAGACGGCCATGCCTTCAGGCTTGTCCACTTATGTTTTCTCTCCTGCCTGGGCACAAGATAGATTATGCATATTATTATTCATAAGTGCCACCTATTGAAAGCATAACCACAGGCACGTCTGCAAATGGTGGGCTTGCCCCAGCTGTCCCCGCTCATGCGAAACATTCCTGTTCTCCAATGGACCGCTCCAACCATTCCCTCAAAATCGAGGTTGTTTTCTTGCCAAACATCTTGGCACGGAGAAGGACTTGCAAAATGACCCATGGACTTTAAAGGCAGCTAAAATTGAAGGGGCTATTCCACATTTTCCTCCTGCAGTTTTTCCTGATGTTGCTTTGGTTGCCTCTCCCTGGCCCCTGAGGCTACTGCTGCCTTTTAGGGTGCTGGAGAGAAGGCTTCAGGCCAGGGTGCCTGGAATCATGAAAGGTAGTGAAATGATATGAAATGTATGTTCCTCATTAAAAATGGGTTTCTCTGACTGATGCAAGAAACAATAAATAGTACAGAAGAACTGAGAAATAAATAGGTAAGAGTCTCACGTGACTAGATGTGATTTGATCATTCTTAGATAAGGGGTAAGTATAACTGCTTTACAGATGAAAATTCAAGTAGTTTTAGAATAAATATATATTTTTTTAATCTGCTCTTGCATATTAAACCATTTTCCTGAGAATATGAGTGTGTTTGTATAAAGAACAAACACACAGAATACAAGTAATTTTCAGTTTGCCATAAAAATTATTTTCAAAAAAGATGTAATTATGAATTAGGAATACCATTTAAATAAAAGCCTTGCATGCTAGTGGCTAGAATTAAGCATAACCGTATGTTTCTACAAAAGGTCAATTGTGATTTTAATTACTCTTATGTAAACTAGCTGATGTTTGAACTGCAGTCATAATTAATATACGTGCCTTATTGCCACGTTATTGCATTTTTGATCATGACAGACTTACTGTGTGTGGGCAGTCTGAATGAAAATAGAAATGGATGTGAACCTCTTTGGGCTGATTTTTTTGTTACACCAGGCTTACGATGGTATAACAGCACTAACTCTGACTGCTCTGCACTGAGACCAGTCTGGGGCATCAGAGTGGGCCAGGAGAGGGGTGTGTTCAGTGGTGGGAAACACTGCTCCAGGGCAGCAGGGTGGGTGGCAAGGTGATGTAGGTAAGGCCTGTAAATACAGTTGCAATGTCTCCAGGGGGAGCAGCAGTCAGGAAAAGTGCAAGAGTCTTCTAGGGGTTTTCTTCTCTTTCCATGGAAAGTGTATGCCCTGGTGGTAGACGGAGCTGAGCTGTGTGACAAGAGGTGCAGCTTCTTCCTTCCTCTGCAAAGAGCTCTCATGTTTGTCTTTCAGAGAGCAGTGAAGCCAGAGAAACTGTTGTGGGAGCATCATCACGCGTGCCTAAGCACAGCCCCACCAGCAGTGGCAGCTGCAGGAGTCCCAGTGCCCTTCCTGCCCTGCCTGGGGTTCATGGGCACAGCTTTGGCTGCAGCACCATCCAAGTCTGCCCAAGGCATTCCTGCTCTCAGGTACCAGTCAAAGAGTAGAGGCAGAATAAAAGCTTTGTACCCTGATGCACATTTTCAACACCCTTTCTTTTCTGTCTACAGGATGCCAGTTTCTGTCTCTGAGAGGGTCCTGAGCTGGCCTCCGTGTTGGGCTATATCCCTGGTCCACCCCCAGCACAGACTGGGATCCAGCCAGCAACTCCCAAACACTGGTCATGATGGATGTGGGCTTGGAAAAACAATCCTCACGCCACTCTGGAGATCAGACAGGTATTATGGCCTGACAGAGGTGTGCTTCCCCCCATGCTGGGGGTGGCACTGGGTGGGAAGGTTAGCCCAGGGTGGTGGGAACAGTGACAACTGAAATACCCCTAAACTGGGGAAGACCAGAGCCACAGAGGCTGTCTGGGCTCGTGCTCAGAGTTGGATATTGAATGCAGCTTTTCTGCATGCCCCATGGGGATTTTTTAAAATAGATGCAATTAAAAGTAAAGTATAAGGAAATGGTGCCAGAGATGCATCTTTTATCCCCAGATAGCTGGGCTCTCTGCGGGATGGGGCTTTGCCTATACTCCTGGCTTTCAGTGAAGGCTGTGGGAAATGTGAGCCTTACCCACTCCTGCAGAGATGTGGGACACCCCAGAACATGCACGGGGGATCTGCCCTTGGCAGAGGAGAGAAAGCTGGGAAGGAAAGCTCAATACCTCTGCTTGCTACTGTGTGTTTGTGTGGTGGAGGTGAGCATAGGAAAAACAAATATCTTAATTTCAAATATGCTTGATTTGTTCTTCTCTCACCCCTGGGACGGGGGCTGCTTTGCTCTCCTGCTCAGCTGAGTGGTGAAGAGACAGTGGTGCTGCTCTGCACTGGGGAGCTCCCTGCGGGGACACTTTCTTCATGGGAGGAAATGGGTGTTATGGTTCCTTCTCTCTCATACTTTCTACCAGGGACAGGTTAAAAACTGAAGACAGCTCTCCAGAGCTGCCAGGGGAAATCACACTGGACCTCCTTCCTCAGAGGCAGGGGAGACATTCAGAAGCTTATGCAAAGCTGTGGAGAAACCAAATCCTTTGCTCTTAAGACCCTTCAAAGGCTCTCATCATCCCCAGACACAAGTGTCTTGGATGCGTGGATGTATCTTGGAACATCCTGTGGGTACTTTTAAATTAAAAACTCCTGGTTCCATAGTCTTAACCTTCCTCAGAGCCTTGAATTCTCCCTCTATAGTGGTGGCCATTGTCTCTTCTCAGATGTCACTGGAAAACATTGCTTAACCTCAGGGCATCTTCCCCGCTTCAGCATTATTATCCTGTGCTGGATTGCATTCGTGGCTGTGGAAAGTACTGGAGCTTTCCTGGGAGGCAGGGTTCAGGTTTCTGCTGTGTGGATGATGGGCTCCAGTCCTGGCCCATTGGTGCCCAGGTGAGAGAAGAGTGTCCCTCTCTGTGCCACTCACTCCTGGTGTGCTGACAGGGGTGCCAAGCAGTGCCAGTCACACAGGCAGCAGGCCATGGGGACACCTGTGTGCCCTGGCCCCACTGCCACTGCAGCAGCAGCTGTCAGGGCGGGGTGGCTCTGCCAGAGCTGACCTGTGCCCCTCCAGAGCCACTCTGATTCAAGGGCTGAAAGATGTAAGGTGCCATGGCATGGCAGCTGAATGGTTCTGGAGCCCACAGCTGCAGTATGGGGACCTGGCTCCTGGCTTTGTCCTGCTTCTGAGAAATGCTTGGTAAAGATGTGATGCTTTATCATCCATCCTCTGTGACACTGTTACTTTACAGTGCTGTGGTTTACAGTATTTTTAGAAGGCTGGATCAGTCTCTCTCCTCTCTTGCCTTCTAACTTGCAACGGCTGCTCATTGCTACATTTGTCTTCATGAACAAGAAGAGTGGTAATTCTTCACTCAAGTAAAGATAAATCTTGTGGAGGTTTACCTGTCATGTGTGGGTGTGAGCAGACAAACTCTCAACATGCTTGCAACACATAAATGCTTTATCTACGTGCATGCATGTGTCTAGTGCAGCCAGACATGCCCAAGGTTGCATGTCTGGTGGGCATGTCTGCACTTCTCTCTAGAAAAGCTGTATTCATATGTGTACAATTGCACACATAAATATTGTCATAAAAAACCCAAATTGAATCACTGTAGATAGCATCATGGAAAATTAAATACAAAGCTGAGAAGAGACAGTATTAATAACCAAGGCTTTTATGTCACCAAGAAAAATGCCTTATGAAGAAGAAAAAAGAGCATGTGAAAATCTTGAAGTAATAGACACATGTATCACAGGTACCCACCCCAGGAGCACATGTATTTAAAAGATGTGTGTGCGTGTTTGTGTTGGTGTTTTATGCATCTGGAAAGGCTCCCTGAGACAACTGAACACAAAGCCAGCGCATGTTTGTGTTAGGTTGAGATGCTGGCATTAAGATGATTCTATGAGTCTATTAGCAGGGTGTTATGGCTCCAATTTCACTTAACATCTGAGTTCACATTAAAATATGCCCTTGGCCTGACAAGTCATTATTAACTTGCATTTAATAAAAATAAAATATTACATTTAAAAAAATTGAAAGCTGACAAATTTGATTTAAATGAATACTGAACTCCAGGCAAATGTGTTGCTTGAACTCTGCCTGCTGTACTGGAACTGACAGGAAGCATTAAAATAATCCTGAGCGGTCAATATGTGATTAAATATCACATGTCAAGCTTAGCAGGAATATTCCTTCTAAAGAAAATTATATTGTTAAAAACAAGTGACAAATTATAAAACAGCTCCTGCAAATTCATAAAGATATTTGGAAGAATCTAAGTATGCTTATAATAAACTGGGATGTCTGCAGGAGACAGAGAATGTACTGTCTCCTACACAGAGCCATATACAACATCTACAGGTAATCAGATAAAAATGATTGCATATATTTGAAGCAATACATTTCCTTTGCATTTGCCATAGAACATAAAGAGACATCACATTTTCACAATGTGTTTTCATCTGAAAGCTTTTGTCTGTCCTGCTGTTCTGTCTAAAGGGTTTATTTGTACAGAGACTCAAGCATCTATATGTGTACATATGTGCCAAGATATACATACACATGCTAAAGCCATCATAAGAGATGTTTAGACTGAGAGAATGAAAACTAAGATTTTAAAGGAAATTATCAGAACAGTAATAGTAAAATGCCCCTCTCCACTCCATCATTAGATGTTTGGGAACATTAATGCATCATGGCTTTTTTCTGTTACAGATTCCAGCTGGGAGAACACGCTTAAACATGATCAACTTTCATGATGTGTTTGATGAAAGACAGACATAGATGTCATTGCTTCCACTTGCTTCAACAAGATCAATCCGGGATTACCAGGGTGCAATAAGGGCAGTGTCCAGAAGTCTATTTAGATTAGATACAGCAACAAAATATTGGAATTTACAGCTTCAGATAAATGACTCAATACGCCTAGGTCAAGAGGTTAGCGAAGTCAGGTGAGATCTGAGACCTATTTATCACTGCCTGAGCTCAAATTATGTTTTAAATATTGTCAGAAATGAAAAACTGCTGCCAGATGGTGTCAAATTAATTCATCTCACTGTAGTCAGAAACTGTCCTTTAGTTCCATCATGGTGGATATCCTGCTATCCTGCATTAGTGGGGTACCTGTCAGAGAACCTGCTTTTGCTGAGAGGCAGGGGCTCTGCTCAGCCCTTGCTTCCTGCCTGCAAGATGGATGTGTTGCATTTCTGTGGTGTGTGGCTGTAAGAGATCTGTGCAGCACATGGGGCTGAGACATGGCTCCTCTTGGTAAGTAGTGGATGTTGGGTGATTTGAGGCCTCGTTAGTTCTTATTTGATTGAGAAATCTGCTATCCTATCCACCTGGTCCAGGGCAGTGGATTTATTGGTCTGTAGAAAGAGGCATATGGGGAAGAAGTCTTTGACCCTGGTGCGTTAGTGAAAAGGGCCTTGAAGCTCTCCCACACTCTGCACAGGGCTGGCACAACTGTCCTGTTCTTTTCCTCTGCTCCCACTTCCATTGCAGGACCATAAGAAGTGTGCCACCCCACTTATCCCTGTTGTCCCCTGGACAAAGGTTGGGATATGTTCTAGTTTACAGTGTTCAAGGGAACACAGAATGACATCGATCAATTTTATGCTTCTCCTCTCTCCCGAGCCCATCTGCTCTCCTTCCCGAGCCCTGCCTTCAGCTCTGGCTTCAAGCACAGTGCTTGAGCCCTCCAGCAGCAGTGGGATGAGGGTGTCCCTGGATCAGGATTTTCTCCACTCTGATGTGCATTTATGCTGGCTGCCTCAGATCTCCCTGAAACTGGGTGACAGGAAGCCTCTCCCCAGCAAACCTGGCCTCCTGGTTCCAGGGTGCCAGAGAACTCCACTTCCTAGGCCTATCACATGCTGCTCTGTGGATTTTGTCAAGGCAGAGTTTTGGGCCTGATAAGGGCATAATATGTTTGGAGTGATCACTCACCATCAAGCCACAGAACCTCAGACTCCCTCATCCCCAAAAGCCTTGTCTCCCACTCTTTTTTTCTGGTTGTATAAGCAGAGAAAAATACAGGACTTCTCTAAAGTCCAGCATAGCCAGAGGGATTAATTCTAAGTGCAAAAGCTGTGTCAAGATAGCATCTTGTGGTAGTGGTAAAATCAGAAGAGTGGAGTGATGCTCAGAGCTCTGCTGTGCCCTGCACAAGGGGTAGTTTGAGCTGGAAACTTTGCAGTAGTAAGGACGTTGTTTGAGCACAGGGGGAAACCAAAGCCCAAGGATGGTTAATCTTCTCGTGGGAAGGTGTTACTGTGCCTTCTGGGTTGGCTTATTTCTGTGCTAGCACTGGAAATGGTATTTCACTGCAGTGGGAGAATACAGTGTGCTACTGAAATAGGGTCAGAGCTTGACAGATGTACAGACAGTGTGGTTTTATTATCTCCTTACCTCCTACACATGTGGCAAATATACCATTCTCTTTTCCAGTATGTGATTTCCTCTGGGGTGCAGGAGCTGAAGTAGCAGAGGAGTCTCTGAGCAGCGCTAGGTACAGGAAATGGGCTGTGGCCACAACAAGGGCCATAGTGCTGCCTGGCTGGCCAGGGTGCGATGCTTGGCTGTGTGTCCTTCTGCCTTCACAGCTCTGCTGAAGAGGAGAAAGCCTTCATCATCAGGGCAAGTGCTGCTGCAGCCAGGGAGTGCGAGCGTGTCCATTTGGGATGCAGATGAGACAGTTCCCAGCAATCAGGAGGATGGGGTAAAGTGGGACACTCCAGCAACAAGCAAATTATCAAGCCTGTAAGCATAAAGATTGCAAATGTCTCCTGGTTTCTTAAATTATTATTTTTGGCAGGGTTGCATATGTTCTCTGTGCTCATTCCATGAATCCAGCTGATTATTATTCCAATCACCAGAGGAAGAGAGAGTCACATTAATTTGTAGTAATTAATAGCACTGATGCATTTGACAGCGCATGTTAACAAGCCTCTTTGATTGTTTGGATCTCTAACTGCGGCCCTTCTTGTTTGCATCTCCTCCGAGGAATTCATAATATCAAAGCTTAACGGTATCTGATACTTGTCAAAATGCAATTTATAAAAGTTTAATTCTTTTATTGATTTAGTTTGGTTTTGATGCCT
>VRYO01002482.1:572131-607131 GCA_009812075.1 Sialia sialis
CCTCCCTCCGAGCTGCGGTGCTGCCAGTGAGCCAACACGACTGCGCACCAAAATTCGAGTAGGAAGTAACCCATCCCGGGGCCGAAATGATGCGCCATGCCATCCCTGAGCTCCTTGGCGGAGGAACCCCCAGAGCCTCGCACGCCGCTCCTCGGGGTTCCTCTCGATGGGACGGGAGCTTCCCCTGGACGGCCACGGTGGAAATTGCTGGACCCCGCTGGCCGGAGCCTGGGGCCGGTCCGTGGTGCCTCGGCCGGGACCAGCCCCCAGGCAAGGACCGGCGTCGAACCGGCACATGATACCCTGTCCCTGCCGCTCGCTGCCCCAGCATCCATCGGGCCATTGATTAGCGCTCTAAGTGCCGCTCTAATTAGCTGCCTGCTAATTAACGAGTGGGGGCCCTGTCCCACTCCTCTGAGTGGCACCTTCGCTCATCGCTTTGATTCGGCTGTTGCTGATTTATTGGAGGGGGAGCTCCGTGGCTTTGCCCGCAGTCAGACGGGTGGGATAGATGGGAAAGGAGGGTCACCCAGCCAGGGGACACGGGGAGGCAGCTGTCATGATCCACCCCTGGCCTCAACAAATACAACGGGCGTCCCGCTGGTCACCTCGCCCGCAGAGGCTGCCAGCAGGAGGTGGAAGGCCTTTTGCGCTCCGGGAATCCGAACCGGCCGACGGTGAGCACGGAGGAGCAGGCCAGGCTGCGGCCTCGCCGCCGCCTACCCCTAAATATTTCTGCACAATGGAGTCGAGGATTAAAAAATAAGAGGGAGGAAATGAAAGGTGTTCACTCTTCAGGAACACGACTTTAAGCCCTAAATCCCGATTCCGGGACGGGGAAGTGTATTGTGAGTTAAAGGATTATGCTAGTGTAACATATTACCCCGGATCCCACATTCCCCCAGGGGTAATTAGGACATAGTTTTGGTAAATTGCAAACCAAGACAGCAAGATAAACAGGGGCGCCGCGGGCTGCTACCCTGCTACAGAAAACCTGCCTGTGCACTTGCAGATATTTAAATATTTTTCATTTTCTCCTGTTCTTTCAGTTTACTCCTCAGTTTCACCTCTTCTGTCTCCTTTTTATTCTCCTTGTTCCTTCAAATGCCCTGGTCTGTAGGAACTGATAAGGGGTCACCCCGCCGTGCTGCCGGCCCTGCTCTCACCGGGGCTTGCCTCCGGCCCCGTCCGCGCCGGACGCCCGTCGGGGACAACGGGGGCGGCCGCCACCGCCGCCCAGCGGACACGGGCGGCCCTACAACTCTTTGGGGCCTCCGCCTCTGCTCCCTCACCGGTCTCCGGGCTCAGCACCGGCCCCGAAAGCCCGGCGGCAAAGCGTACAACTGGCCGCCCCCGGCTGCCCGTGGGGCGGCGGACGGCGATGCGCGCCCATTGGGATGGAGTGGGAGATGTTTGGTAACAAGGGGCTGCCCGTGGGCCGGCTTTGCTGACGTTGGACCTGCTCCCGCCGCGGTACCCAGACAGGACCGGTGATCTTGGGGCGAATCCCAGGGAAGCCCCTGGATTTTTACAAGCGAGGACAAAAACTCCTCGCCCCCCTCCTCAGAAGAGAAGGCAGGCCCCAAGCCGTCGGAAGCAGAGCAGAGGGCCGCGGCACTCTACACTTCGGCATCTCTCATGTCGGGGCGCAGCTTCTCAACCCGCACCGCTGTCCCGGGGCTGCGGTGTCTCATGTCGGATCCAAACGTCCGCAACGAGTTACCGGCTGAACGTGGTCCCTCGTGCTCTTTGTGCTTCCCGTGCGCTCCCCGCATCCTTCCGTACCTTTGAGCAGAAATGTTTACCGGGGAAACAAAACGCCGTGGGAAGCGTGGTGGAGGCGCCCCCGCACAGCAGCACTGTGCAGGGTTGGACGGGGAACTCTCGGTTAGGCGGCAGGCAGGACGATGAGCGGGTTTAGAAGGCACCTCGTGTCCTCCATCCCCGCTCCTTGCTCCAGGCTGACGGTGGACACCCATTGCTGGGACAGCCGTCGCATGCGGAGCGAGGATGCCAGCGGCCCCATACCTAGGCAGTACCTAGTGCCGTCGCTGAACACCAGCCCCCACAAAATCCCTCTTGCAGTCATCCTGCCCCAAGCCTTTTCTGCACCCCTATTGTTGTGCCCAGTTCCCCCATGGCCCCGAGGTCTGTGGTCCGCGGATGACGTGTTCGGGGCTGGTCGGGTCTAGGGACTACTGCACGTCGGCAGGGGGAATGTTGGGCTGCGCTTCATAGGACCCTGGAAATTGTAATTACTACTAAAATAAAATTCAGAGAACTCTAAATCATTCATTACCACCTTTATAATTACTCTTCTAATTAGCTTGACACGCCGCTTCATCAGAATTAATACGTCGTCTTGTCACTGGCACTTCCCATTATTCTGACATTCAGCCGGGAACCGTCCCGGGAACACCGGATGATACTCTCCGGGGGATCCGATCCGGCGGCCGGGGAATCGAGGCCCGACGGGGCGGCGGTGGCGGGGACGGGCCCGGGTGGGAGCGGGGGCGCGCTCCCCCTCCCGCGCCCGCCGCCGCCGCCGATTGGCTGCGGCCCGCGCTGCGTCAGCCCCCTCCCGGCCCTCCGCCAATGGGGGCGGGCGGCGGCGGCGGCAAAAGCCCGGGTTTAGAATAAACGGCGGGGGGGCCGCGGCGGCTGTGACGTCATGGGGGGAGTCGCCGCCGCCGAGAGGAGCTCGGTGGGCACGGGCGGGCGCGCCGCAGTGGCCGGTGACCGCCCCGCTCCGCGCCCGCAACTTCCCGCAACAAAGTTGGTTAGTGGCGAACCGGCCCGGCGGCGATGTGGGGCTCGGCGGGGGCCCCGAGTTAGTGTCGACCGCGCCGCCGGTGCGCGGGTTGGGGTAACCCGGTTCCGCCCCCACATCCCTTCTCCTCCACCCCCGGTGAGAGACCCCCGCGGCCGCCCACGGGGATGCGGACGCGGCGCTGAGCGTTTCGCCATGGAGGGGCCGAGCGGGTCCAGCTTCGGGATAGATACGATCCTGTCGGGTGGCAGCACCGGCAGCCCCGGAGTCATGAACGGAGATTTTCGCCCCCACGGCGACGGCCGGCCGGCGGATTTTAGGAGCCAGGCCACGCCGTCTCCCTGCTCGGAAATCGACACGGTGGGGACGGCGCCCTCATCGCCTATCTCGGTGAGCATGGAGCACCCCGAGCCGCACCTGGGGGTGGCGGAAAGCCTCCCGCCGCCGCCGCACCACCTCCACCTCGGCCCGCACCCGCCGCCGCCGCCGAGTTTGCAGCCGTCGCCCCCGCAGCCACCGCCGCCACAGCTGGGCTCGGCCAGCTCCGGCCCCAGGACTTCCACCTCTTCTTTTTTAATTAAGGACATTTTGGGCGACAGCAAACCGCTAGCGGCGTGTGCACCTTACAGTACCAGCGTCCCCTCTCCCCACCACACTCCCAAGCAGGAGGGCAGCGCGGCCCCGGAGAGCTTCAGGCCCAAACTCGAGCAGGAGGACGGTAAAGCCAAGCTCGACAAGCGCGACGACACGCAAGGGGACATCAAATGCCACGGTGAGTACGGCCCGGCCCGGCTCTGCACTGGCTCGGTCGCCGGTACAACCGGGGCCGCGGTGCTCGGCCGCATTGGTGAAACGAAAATGGGGGAGAAAACCTGTAGTAAGAGTGCTCGCTATGCCGGGGCCGCTCAGTGATCTTCGCTACCGTGGGGATAAGGTCGGTAGGAAATAAAATTAAATAATTTTTTTTTTTAACATCTGTTGGCCTTTTCACTTTTTAAAATTTTTAAGATTGATTTTTATTTTTTTGTAATTTGGCTTCTCCGTTTTTAAGGAAATAACCCGAGTAGTGGGATCGCATGGGAAATCAGACTGTATTTATTTTTAATGCAAATGCACATAAATGATTCTCCAGCTTTCTAAGAACCGGTGGCTCAGCTGCAGTTAGTGCATTCAGCCTTTTAATTTTTGCTCATTCGCTCTAAAATTAAAACAAAAAAATTCTTCTTCCCTAGCAGTTAATATCAAATAAGCGGGGGGAAAAAACAAAACAAAACAAAAAAACAACCCACACAACTTTTAATTAAAAAAAGAAAAAAAAATATTACCGACAACAACTCGGCCCGCGCTCGGCGTAGGGAGATGCGAGGGCTTTGTGCGTTTGGCAAAACACTCGCGTTTTCCCTGCGTCGGGATAGAAGGTTTATTTTTCTATCTTCTTTTTATTTTTTTTTTTAATTAGGGATTTCGTGCTGATGGGGAAGCCCCCGCCGTGCGGGGCTCGAAAGTGAAATAGCTATATGTGCGTGGGAAGGGGAAAGGAGGACAAGAGTGAGGAAAGGCAAGCAGGGAGAGGAGATATTTCCCCTGCGGTATCGGTGGAGCTGTCCTCCCCGCAGGCAGCCCGGTGTAGCCGAGAGGCAACAGGACAAATTTTCCTAATTTTGCTCAATTGAGCTATTTTCGCCGGGCTCAGAGCGGCGCGGTGCCCGCGAGTGCAGCTCATTTTGCTCTTTTAGCATTAGCATACGAGTGCCCAAACCAGATGTACAGTCTGGTCTGGCCATTTTTGTGTGCACCAACCTCCCCAGTGGGTCAATTAGGGAGATTATTGTTCTTCCTGCGGGGAAGATCAAGGAGCGCCACAAACTGGGGCCCGAGTGGAGCCGGATTGACAGATCGATTTCCCGGCGTTTCGGGCTGGGGGGAGAGGGCGAGAAAATAACGAAAGCCCTGTAGTTGGGAAACGGAGAGTGGAAATCCCGCTGTTCCCTGGACGGGGTCGCCGCCACCACCCCCCGCCATAATTGACCGTTCCCCCCGTGCCCCGGAGAAGTCCCCGGGGAGGGGGCGGCGGGGCCCGGTAACCGGGGCGGGGAGGGGCCGAGCCGGTGTCCCGCCGGTCCTCACCGCTCTTGGGCTCACTCACAGGGACAAAGGAGGAGGGCGATCGGGAGATCAGCAGCAGCCGGGACAGTCCGCCAGTGCGGGCCAAGAAGCCTCGGAAGGCACGAACAGCCTTCTCCGACCATCAGCTCAACCAGCTGGAGCGCAGCTTCGAGCGGCAGAAGTACCTGAGCGTGCAGGACCGCATGGACTTGGCTGCCGCCCTCAACCTCACCGACACGCAGGTCAAAACCTGGTACCAGAACCGGAGGTAAGGCGGGTCCCATCACTGTGGCTGCCCGAGGGTCTCCCCGGAGAGCCGCGGCCAGGCTTGTGCCTCTGGGTTTCTGCCGCGGGAGTCCGGGGTGATGCGGGGAGATCCCGACTGCTGCCCCGCGCCCTCCCCGGCAGTGGGCTGGGGGGTCCGGTCCCTGTCAACGCTGCCGTAATTTTCTGTCTCATTACATACGGTTGCAGCCACCCTAATTCTGTCGCAAACCATTAGTGTCAGCGCGTTGCGATCTAACCGTGTACCGCGGTTATTAATTTGGCCGGAGTCGCCGTATGCATGTGTCGAGGGGCTCGGGGCTCGGAGGGGAAACCGGGCGCAGCCGGAAAGATCGCACCGTGTGCGGGCCCGCGGGGACAGTGCGCTCCGTCGGGGCCGCGGTGGGGATGGGCTGGCCCGTCACCCCGAAAGCGGGGTGGGTGTGGGTGCCCCATCGCGGCGCCCGCCCTGCAGCCTCTTGCTCCCCCCGGCAGGACGAAGTGGAAGCGACAGACGGCGGTGGGCCTGGAGCTGCTGGCCGAGGCCGGGAACTACTCAGCGCTGCAGCGGATGTTCCCCTCGCCCTATTTCTATCACCCCAGCCTGCTGGGCAGCATGGACAGCACGACGGCGGCTGCGGCGGCCGCAGCCATGTACAGCAGCATGTACCGGACTCCCCCCGCGCCGCACCCCCAGCTCCAGCGGCCGCTGGTGCCGCGGGTGCTGATCCACGGGCTGGGGCCCGGTGGGCAGCCGGCCCTCAACCCCCTGGCCAACCCCATGCCCGGCACTCCGCACCCCCGGTGAAACGGCACCGCGGTCCCCGCAACGAGCCCTCCCCCTCCCCGTCCCCAAACAAGCCCTAGCACCGCAGAGGAGGAAGCGAGGGGAAGCCGAGGGGCAGGAGCTTCTGCAGGCAGTCACCGGCCACCGAGGGAGACGATCAGTCAGAGCAGGGACTCTTGAACCGTGAACCCAGAGCCAAGCCCGTAAGTGAAACGACCACACGCGGGGGAAGGCGGGCAGAGCCGCGGGGCGACCCGCCGACCTCGGCTACTGCGAGGCAGGACTTGGAGCTCGGAGAGAGAGTTACGGAGGGGGTGGAGGAGGAGGAGAGGGACAGGGAGCCCGAGCCCGCCGGAGAGACTAAAGGCTGCGGAGGACAGAGGGAATGAGAGCGCCTCGACCCCCGACCGGCGGAGAAGACCGGGGGAACGGAGAACTTTGCACTGATTTTTCTCATTACCTTTTTTTTTTTTTTTTCTTATTGAAAAGTGGCATGCTCCCTAATGCGAACAGAATTGTACAGACCGAGTGCTGAGTGCTATATCATATTTATTATATGTCGTCCAAAAAAGGAGAAAAAAAATTCACTTCTATACGTTAGTTTAAAACAAACGAACGTGATTCTTCCCTATCCCTTTTCATGTCTTTTTGGATTCAGTAAAATAAATGCTTAGATGAAAAAATATAGATTTTTTTTTTTTTTGTGACTGAAAAATCACAGGGGAAAAAAAGTGAAAAAAATAAACTTTATCTTTTTTTATCAAACGCGAAAATTCAAGGTAGCTAATTTCCCCGGGACGAGAACTCAAGAAATTCGGAATAGAAAAGACAAATGCCACTTTTTTATTTTGACTATTATATTGATTATATTTTGAATTTTAGGCTCATTGTTTCTTAACAGGCTCTGTTTTTCCCTATCTGTATTTTAAAGGAAAATCAAATCCCTCGCAGGTGTCGAGCTCCTTGCTGTTATTTTAAGCACCCGGGCAGGGCGGTAGCGGGTGGTGGCTCTGGCCCCTTGGGGACGGGTGCGACGGGGCCGTGGCGAGCTCGGGGCGGTGGCCCCGGCCCGGCAGCTGTCTCCGCACGGAGCCGGGACAGGCAGTGAGCGCCGGCGGTCGGGGTGAGTAACGAGGGGAAACAGGCAGGGAGGGAGAGGGGTCTCGGCGGACACGGAGCTCCCGAGCCCCGCTGGCCTTTGAACTTTATTGCTGTGTGTGCCCGTTCCCCCCGCCTACCCCTTCCCCTGGCAGCTTCCCTGCCGTGCGCCTCCCTTCCCCGTGCCGGCGTGGGCTGCCCGGCCGTCCCGCGGGGGCAGAGGGGGCGCGGGTCGGGACTGGGGGCTCTGACCCTCCTCTGGACTCCGGGGATGGCTCTGTCCCCAGCCTTTGGAGGTGAACACCCCCCTGCGAAATTAGAAAGTTATACAGCAATTACCTATAAAACATTCATAAGTCCCATATTATCCTCTCCTCTGAGGGTTTGGCGCTTTTTTCCCCTCTCTCTCTATTTTTGCTTGTGGGTTCCCTTTCTTTTTAAGATAGAAGGGAAAGAAAAAAAAAAAAAACAACACCGAAAAAATGAAAAGAGAAGCCTCCGGGCACGTTTATTTGGGCTTTGCTAATTAGCGTGCGGCTTGCTGATTTCTGTGCTAATAAATTCGCGTTAAAACCATATTGACCTTTGCCTTGATCTAACAAAAGGGGAGCCGGTCGGGAACGCCCACTTCAGTTTTTGCCCGTGTTGCGGCGGCTGCTGAGTATTCCCCCGCGCCTTTGCCCCCAAGTACCCCCCACCGGAACGAACCGGAAGCAGGTCCCTGAGTGACCACAGCAGTCCGTCCGCCCCGCATCACCGCCGAGCTTTTCCCGGGAAATCCATTCTATATGGGCTCGGGAAGGAGGTAGGAAATTTGGACTCGTTAGGGCCTTTTCCTCAGTCTAAGCAACAAATCTTTCCGAAAGGAGGAAATCCAGCTGGAAAAGCTAGTCTCAGCTCGTTGTTTTCGATGGCTCGGTTTTGACTGCATAAACTCGCTGAAAAGTAGTGAGAACAAGGAAGGAAAGTTCATGCAAAATAGATGAGCGGTCTCCTCACAAACAGGAGTGAGAGGGGTGAGGCGGGGTTGGGGGTTGCCGGTGCCGCGTAGGATGGTGTCCAAACCAGGGATGCCGGAGGAGAGGGCCGAGGAACCTCCCCTGAAACGTATTTCCAGACCCAACTGAAAAGTGCGTGTGAATGGGAGGAGGTTTGGGACAAGAATCGCTCTCTTTCACTCTTCCCCGTGTGGGAAGTGGAGCTACAAATCTAAGTTCGTCGTTTGTCCCCGTTCGCACTGGGATAGAGCCGACCCAAGGTCAGGCTGCCCCAAAATTGCTCGGCTGGGTCGCCTGGCTGCAACCTTGTCGGAGCAGGCTTCCTTGCTTCTTTAAAAGCCCCGGCACGCGGGCCCGCATCCCAGCGCGCTGCGGCAGGACAAAGAGCCGGGCGCCGGGCCGGGATGCGTGGGGCTGCCTCCCGCCGCCCGGGAACGGCTCGGCGCCGCTGCCTGCGCCGCCTTCCCAGCTGAGCCGCTCGTGTTTCTCTCCTATCCGTTCCCGGATAGCTGCCCTCGCCGCGAGCACTCCGCACTTCGTGCGGAGCTGCTAAATTGCCGCTGTCTCGTTCCCTCTCCAGCCTTTGCCCTGAGACAGAACTAGCTCTCGGCCCTAGAAGTGGTTGTGAGCAAACAACCAAACTCATCTGTTGCCAGACGAACGGGACGGGCTCTCTCAGCATTAAACAGCGGGAAATACTGGCACCCGCTGGAAAAGACCTGGATGTCGGTGCGCTGGGCATGGAAACAGCCCGTGAGGCTGTAGCAGGGTTGTCTGTACGCGGAGCGGCCGGGAGTGGGTGCTCTCCCCGTGCCGGACAGTGGCCCCGAAGGAGCACGGTGACTCCGGCCCCTCCAGCCGCCGGGACCCCAGCGCCGCTCCAGGCGGCTGCGGCCCCGCCCGCCCTCAGCACCACGGACAGCTCCGGGAGGTGCGGGCGGGTCCGACCCGGCCCTGGGGCGTCGGGCGGGCGGCATGGGAATCTCCCTCCCCTCCTCCAGGACCTCGCAGCCGCCTTCCTTGGCCGTTGTCGGCGGGCGATGGTGAAGATGAAGGAGGCTGACACAGCCTCCTGCTGCCCGGCTCGCCTCTCCGCCACCCAGCACCTGGGAGAGAGTCCCTGTCCTAGCCCGGGCCTGGCCCGCGGCCCGAAGGATTTGTGCCGGGTGTTTGAGCTTTGCGCGCGCACCGGCAGACGAGTTTAAAAACGGGACAGGGCCGCTTCCCCTCTCGTGTATTGTATTGCTCCGGATTGACACCGTTGCGTCCGCCGTGGGAGCCAGGAGACCCTTTGGACACCCTGTGCTCCGTTTCCCTTTAGTTTGTTTCTTCTGGGCCGTGCTATGTGTTTAGCAAGTGGGCACGGCACAAGAGGCTCCTTCGAGGAACCCCTGCCACGCTCAGACAGGTTTCGGTGGCTTGTTGAGCTCCGGCAGCAGAGCCGCGGGCAGGCTGCACCGCTGCCCTTGGCTGATGGGCTCTCTTGCGGGATGCAGCAGCAGGATCGTGTTTAATTGCTTCACCCTCCCGCGGGATTAGCTTGGCCGTCGTTAGAGCAGAAAGCGAGAAGGGCGACTCCGCTGGGCTGGGGTATGGAACCGAGCATTGCCTGTACCGCTCCGAGGGTGATAGCCCTGGCGCCGCTGTGGCAACTGGGTGCTCCGGAGCTTAATCCTCTTTCCCAGCCGGGCAAGCGAGTCCAGCTCAGCCGCTGGGAACCGGTCAGCAGCTCCGAGCGCAATTCCCTGCCCTGCCGGTTGCCTCGGTTGCGTTTAACACACCGCCCACATGTAACGCTGTACTGGCGATCACTCCTGCAGGTTTTAGTGTTTCTTGTGAGGGTAGGTTTTTAAACTTTTGTTATTTCCTGCCTTTCCAGAGTTTACCTTCCTCCAAATTCACGCCACGTTTCTGTGCGAATGCGTTTACTGATGTTGTAAGTCACTCAAAGTCCTTATCGCAGCCCACTGGAAAACCTCGGAAGCCCAGGACATGGAGTGAGTGCAGCTAGGCTGAACTCACCTGTGGAAAGAGCAAAAGCCTTCATAATGTAAGAAATATTCCCAGGCCAGAGGTGGCGAGCATGGGCGGTGAATAACCGTTTCAGGTTGAAATTTACACGCTTTCCCCCTCCTCTATTCTGTTTTGCTGCTAAGCCCACGTTTCCCCCGGTGATACCGCTAGGCTTCCACCTCAGCAGCTGGTTTATCGGGGAGCTCCGTTTACCAAGAAAACGGAGGTACAGGGAACCTGGCCTATTGAGGCGGCCCCGTGCCCTCGTCCCGGGAGAAACAGCTCGCTCTATTTCGGCGGTAGCCTGGGAATGACCCCCGCGATCCCTGGAGGGGCACAGCTGGTGGGGACGGGGATACGTCGGGACTGGCAGAGGGCGGGCGGGAGACCCCCGAAGGCACAGCTCCCCCGTGCCCCGATACAGGAAAAAGCCCCGAACTTCTTTCCTCCCTTGGTCCGCTCCAGCCGTTCAAGGGCCGTGGGGCAGCCGGAGCCTGTGCCTGCCTCTGCATGTTTCCAGCCGGAGAGCAGGTCCAGCCAAGCGCCCGTCGCATTAAAACTGCCTTTCCATATTCATATGCCCTATTTTTCACAAGTCGCTTCTATTAATGGAAGCGCACAAACGCCGGTCCTTAAAATGTGCGGATTTCAAAGGAACCCAAAGCGAGGCGCTTTGCGCTGGCAGCGATGGATGCGGGGCGCGACGGGACCCCCGGGGCTCCCCGGCACCGCCCGCCCTCCCCCGGGAGCCGCGCTCCGCCGGGGCACAGCCGCTCCGGGCGCCCCCGCCGCTGCACCGACCCGGCCCTGCCCCTCGGCACCGGCGCTCTCCCTTCCGACCCGGGCACAACAAAGTTGTCCGTGACTGTCTTGTTCGCTCATCTCTGAGAGCGCATGTAGGGCGCTTTAATTGCCACATTTTCAAACCGAGGTAATGGTGGGGATGTCTTAGTAATTACCTTAATGAGATAACACCTTTCCTTCCCTGAACCTACTCATTATCACACTTCTTGTTCAAATTCCAACTACAAAGAGCTATACTTGTAAAAAAAAAAAAAAGGAAAAAAAAAGAAAAGATGGGGAGAGACCTCTGAAATTTGTTGGAGATCTTGTTCCCTTAAAACAAGCACCTTCCATGGATCTTTAGAGTATGAACAGAGAACTGTACCTAGTTCTGGGAAAGGTTGGCTAGAAGTAAACTAAACATCTGGGGTACCCCTTAATTATTCTTGGTTGGTATCTTTAGTTTGACCTGTAGGGATGCAAGGGTGTCAAAGTGATGAATTTTAAGATGTTGGGCTGTGAAGACGTGCAGCTGCAAGACTGATGGGTTTAGGAAGGGAATGGTAACAAGGTTAGCTGCATGTGAAGTGTGAATTGAGATTTTTGCAAAGAGACTGTGATTGCAGATGGGCATAATGTTGTACCCTTGCATGAAATCTTACTATTATTGTATAATGGTCAGACAGAGTGTGAAATGACTTATTACTTTACTTTTATTCTTTAATGAAGTTGGGTAGGGAAGGAGAACTACCAGGAAATCGATAGTGGTGGTGCACAAAAACTGTATGACAGGTGCTGATACATTAAATATTTATTTAGCTTTTTGTCACAAACTCCCTCCCAATTTTTGGCTGTTTCAGAAAGCAAACAAAAATACAACTAGTGGATCTAGGTAGTAAAGAAGATGTACAGAATGAGACTAATATTTTCTTTTTCATCCTCCCTTCCTGTAGTATACATGAAGTGGGTGTTTCTCTGTGGCAGTACAGTGTATACATCATCTAAAATATGAGACAGACACAACTAGATTAAGGCTATGCACACATGGTTTCTAGGTAGGTTTCCAGATGTTTGACATGTATCTCTCTCTCCTAAACTTTGCAGCAGGCATGCAGAGATTTGTACACTTTTACACTCCCATGTAAATTCAAGTGGCCTTTTCTCCAGCTTGACATGCATGTGCAAATATTTCTCACTTTTTTCCATACCAAGCACAGGTGTCCTCATGGGTGGTATCATTCCAAAAACATGCAGGACAACATCTGCCTCTGAATTTGCACAGCAGCATGTGGGTACATCTGAGGTGGTGGGCAGTTTATCCAGCACCTAATGACTTGTATCATATGTGATTAGGGTAAAACAGCCATTACCAGAATTTGATTCAAATGTTCAACTGCTCTGGTCTTGATGAGTATGGAGTGAGAAAAAGGAACTGGAACTGTTCCCTCAGGATTATGTCCTTAAAAAGAGAATTTCCCAGGTAACCAACCTCAGGATGCCACCACTGAGAACAGTTTGGCAAATTCTGTGCTTAGTGGGTGTCTCAGAGAGCAGCTTCATCTCTCTGTTTGAATACACCTGTTAGAGGTGCAGCTTCTTGTATGCCTTCCCCTCTGGAAAGATGCAGCCCATGGCTCAAAGAGTGTCTCAGCCAGCAGCTCTCCTGCAATTCCCTCCCCCAGACTTTGTCCCCAGATTTGGCACAATCCTTTGCTAACAGTCCGTCTGTGAGTTTTTGCCTTATGTTGTCTGTGGAGTCTGGCACTGTTACAATTTAATCTGAGGACAGGAAGAACAGGTAAAATGAAGCAAGCGTGGGAATAATTGCCTACCTCTTCTGCATTAGCATATGCTGGCAGAATTGTGTGAAACACAATATGCATCTGAGGCCTCATCTTCGTCCTTACTATAGTCTTTCAGATTTCCTTCTCATATTCTTGCCTCAGCATCTAAACAAGTACAGTGTTTCAGGTTTGAAGCTTGTTTCTGTTGACTTACACTCTGTTGTAGGATTTGTTTAAAGCAGAACTTGATGCAACACTGTCCACGGAAGTGATAAAAATGCACTGAGGGGCACAAAGGGTCTCCTGTGGCACAAAAGGGCTTGGAGTAGATCCCTGTCAGGTTTATAACCCAATAGATTAGCGGGAATGTTGTAGCTTTAAATACTTTGGTTTCATTATGTGAAGATCTAACAAGAAGAATTCCAAAAAGTTTTAAGGACTGCCTGGTAAAAATGAAGAAACAGTGCCTGAGAACGTAGAAGGGTGGAATGTCACAGCAGGCACTGCTACCCCAGCACTGTAAAAGGAACAGGCAGCTTCCCTCCAGCTGGTGCTCTAAAGCAGGAAAGAGCAATACCGAAAATGAAGGCTGTCAAAAAAGCCTATTTTGGGGATTTGCCATTAGTAATTTGGCCAGATCCTGTGTGTTCAAGTACCATCACTGTCACTGTACAAAAATAATGTACTTTTTCTGGATTAGAAATTCTGAAATAAGTTTGGATTAATATTTCTTCAGAAGCACAATGGGGTCTGTGGAAAAAGCAGCAAAGCATGTGTCTCTAATGGAGCCCCAGTACAGGCAGTGACAGCTCAATCCTTATTCTATCACGTGAATCTGAAAACTAGTGTGTTTTCTGCCTAAACAGTGGGAGGCAAGGTAAGCACATTGAAACTTTTTATTTATTTCACTCTTCAACAGTCTTTTTTCCCCTTTACTTCCCCCTTCTCCTTTCCCTCTTTCTCTTTCCTTCTCCCTCCACCTCAGTCTGTTTTGCCAAGCATTTGGCAGCATGCCTTGGGAATCCTGCTCACCTTTCCTGGCCAGTGGTGGTGGTCTCAGGCAGCCTGCCTCAACCAGCACATTGGTGGATGGCTCGGGCAATGCAGCACAAAGTGTGTGTAGCAAAGCTGTGCCTCTTCCATGGAGACTAAGCTCATTACAGTACAGTACTCTAAAGCATGCTTAACCTCCCCAGTCTTGGGTGTTGTATCCCAAATCTACTGCAGAGCATGGACACCCCAATTAGCACTTACAATGCACTGTTGACATTTCTCTGGGCCAGCCCAACAGGAATAATTAGATGTGATATCTAACACAAAGTCATTTTTTTTTCCCAGCAGAGGGTACACTGCAAAATGAAAGCAACATCTACTGCAACAGCACTTGGCCAGATTTGGCTCTTACACACAGTGCTATGTCTGCAGTGTAACTCAGCTGGCTTCTCCAGCCAAACACTGCCTGTGCCTGCCTGACTGCTGTCAGACTCACCTGCTGGGCTTAGTGCTGGGTCTAAAGTTCTGGATGGGCTGCACAAGGAAGCTGTCTCACTGAGCACAGCTCAGGAAAGCAGCTGTACACAGCCTATAGGAATCTTTCCATTAGGAGATGCAGCATGTGTGGAAACCTGCTCAGCGTAAGATCTTCTCATGCTGGAAATGTTGGCAGGTGACTGTGAGGCTGGTCCCACTTTAGTTTCAGGCTCCCATCCCACTGCACACCAGCAGAAAGGCTGGGTTAGGGACTAGGCCAGTGTTACTGACTGAACATTATTCTTGGCAGTGGTTTGAAGAATAGCAGTGGTAGGATTGTGTTTTCATAAATTCAATAGCAGCAAGCCAGAAAGCCTATGGAAAAATATATGTGACAGTAAATAGGAAAGAGCTCTCTGCTGCAATGCGGCAGACTGTCCTCTGACACTGCTAATTGCAGCAAAACATTGAAAATATAAGTGTATGTAGTGAGTACTCCTACTAGGGTTTGCTACCATTGCTTGCCTACTTTCATGCATTGCAAACAGAAACTTGGAAAGAACTTGGCAGAGTGAAGAGGATATAAAAATGATAATTTTTCATGTAATAGAGATCACATAGAGATTTCCTTTGTAGTTCACAGCATTTCCATTCCAAGATGCTTGGAGAATTGAAGCATACAAATAGAGGAAATCTGCAAAGTGTTGTCAGGTATTATTTATGTATTATGATTTTTGTTGGAAAAGACATGTAAATATAAAGAATTAGAAAATAGAACTACTAAAATAAATTATAGTGGAACCCACAATAAATCTAACATGAGAATAAAAGTATAATGAGAACATATTTTCTTCAGCATAAATACAAATCCTGTCTGCATGCTAAAGCCCTATTAATTGGATACTTACTACAGGAATAAATCTTTAAATGTGTAAAAAAAATCTTTCTGCTCTATGATGAAATATAAATATCACCAGATTTATTAAAGAAAAAATTCTGCTAAATGACTACTTCTCTTACATACTAATTTATGCTTATGCTGCATCTGAAAGAACTCATCCTGATGTGAACATCAGCTAAATGAATGAAGCTGTAAAAGAAAAAAGGTTTAATGTTCATGACGAGATATTGCTTATATCAAGCTAGGCAGGTTTCAATGAAGTTTTATATTATGAAGTAGAGAAAAGGTGATAGTCTCTTAAGAGACATAATACTTATCCCATGAGTGACATAATAGTTCATAACTCACCAGAGAACAAGGCTCAAGTGAGTCATATATATTTTATGGCACAATTGGGATTAATACTGTACTTCAGAAAGGAATGCATAACCTATTCTATTTATATGGAAAGGTGGTTTAAAATTCACCCTCTTCTCTCAGACTTTCTCCTACCCTTTGGGACCAATGTACAAGACAGAGACTTGAAAAGAATGGGTGAGGATGTTGGGTGAGAAACAGATAATGTATCAAGGAGCTGCTACAGCATTGTCATTTGCCAGGAGCTGCCCTGGCACAGCATTTGATAATGCTGATTTTCTAGTGCAGCTGCCCAGAGGCCCAGACAAAGAGGACAGCCCTGAACAGCTGCACTGCAGGGTCTTTTACTGGCTGAACTTGGTGTTTTGATGGGAAGGCAGGAGATGCTGGCTTCAGTCTCTGCTTGCAGCCTCCATGGTGGAACTCAGTTGCTCCAAATTCCTTCTGCAATGTTGCTGGTTTGCCACTGTCCTCATCAGGGTGCATTTGTCAGGATGCAGTGCAGGGAGAGGTGCATTCCAGGAGGATGCTCATCTCACTCTTGCCTGTCAAAAAGCACAGCCCTTTGAGGTATGTGCTCCTTTTCTATATGTCACAAATGGGTGTGTTTAATACCACAATAGATGTAGTGTTAAAGTCTTGTCTTGGGAAAATCCCATGTTTCACTCCATTCAAGGTTGTCATCTTTTGGTTGATTTCCTGAAATGTGGCCTAGAGCAGAAGTTTAAAACACAAGTTTGTTGCATTCCAAAGAAATAGTGTCTCTTAAATTGTATTTAAAGAGCAGGGCATGATTCTCCTCATCAGCAAAATCTGTGGGAAAAACAAAAGCTGCTGAAGTTCTGGAGGTGGCATGTGACAGTTTGGAAAAGTTCCTTTACTTGGGCTTGGGGATGATAGTGGAGGCCAAGGTGGCACTGGGAACCAAGGTGCCTGTGCCCTAGAGAACTCTTGGTGCTTCAGACAAGACCTCATTTATGCTTCTTCAATGCCAAGATCAACTTCTGGTGAGTAGTCCCACCTATAAGATATTGTGATAAGCCACCCAAGGATAAGAGATTTAACAGGAAAATCAATTTTGTCCCCCCGTTTGCAAAGAGATTTTTTTGGCAGAGTGAGATAAAACAGGATGAAGTATGTAAGTGCTGGAAGAAAGAATGTAATTTGGGACAACATTGCAGAGATATATGGGGAGGTATGGCTGGAGAAGGGTTTGCTCTCAGCAGTCTCCTGTTGCTGAGGAGTCCTGGTCTAGCTGGGAGGATCAATCCAGGCTCGCAGTGTGGGGCTGTGTTGGCAGGACGTGCATCAGGGCAAAATGAGCTGAAATGGGGAACCCAGCTACTTCCATGGATCCATCAGGCCCGTAGAGAAATCCAGAGCTACTGGATGTTTGTTTTTGTCGGGGTTTGTCCCCTGTATTTTTAATCTGCTGGTTACCCATACTGTCTGTCCGCCTGCAAAGAGGGATGGACTGTGCAAGCATGTCTGAGGCAGCCCACGGTGCACTCCTGGTGCCTGTGCTGGAGAGAGCTGGAAAGCAGCAGCAGCACTTTTGGGAAATCAGCCGGAGGGGATCTGAGACCCCTCCAGTGTCCTCTCATTGCTTTTTTCTGCCTCCTTTATGTAATTAACAAAGGGCTTGGGATTGGCCCCCAAGCTCCCCAGGACTGCATTTTTATTTTCTTGATGAGGTTATAGCAGAAGCTGTAAGGTGTTATGTGCCTTGTTGCAAAGATGTCAGTGAACCAACGACTCCTGCCTTCCACCACCGCTGGGGAGGAGCATGGGCACCCAAAGAGTTGGGTTTGCCCTCAGCACTGCGGGCCTTCCCTTGCCCTTGAGTTGCCAGCTTGTACAGATGTACAGATCAGAAAGACAGATAGTTAAATCTACTGCTTTTGATGGGGGCTCAAAAGGTCTCATTGCCCCTTTTACTGCTCTCACTTTTACATAAAATAATGGACTCAGTCATATAAGTATTGTCTTTTTGAGGCATCTCTTTCTTTGCTGGCTCTGCTGGCAAAGTACAGGGAGTTTGTGAGCTTTTTAAAATTAGCGTGGAGGGGCTGATGCACTAGAATTTGAATCTCTGGTGAAAATCTTGCAGTAGCAGCAGTAGGTCTTCCAAGGAACTTAAAAATTATTTCTTCCGTAATCCTGCACACAAACAATGGTAAATAATATTTCAAAGGACTGTCTTTGTTTGAGCTACCAGTATTGAAATGGGATCTTTTGCAATAAACTACTACTGTATGTATAATAGCGATATGCTTAAATGATACATAAGCACCATTTTCCAAGTACTCTTAGCAGAAAGCATTTTATACCACATGGTTGTTTTATTGTGCACATTACTGTGATTGTTACAAACCCTTGCCAATGAATGACAAATTTACATACACATCATGTCAGCCGGCAATATTTTGCAGCCTTAATTGCTTTAGCTTCAGGCATTCTGTGTCGAAATAGAGTGTTTTACGTCCTGCAAGTTGCTCTGGTTCTTTGCAACAGTTAAATTATTCTGTAATTTGCCTGTTTTCCTTCTAATGCATTGTCCATTAAGTCACTTAATAATTTATGATGTAAAAATGTATGATGCAACCTTAAACAGCATTTAAAACTATCTTGAGGTGTTTTAGTTTTTTGTGGCAGAAAGGCTGAAAATCTTGAAATGCATTTGTTCAAAATATTTTTCTGATATTTTTGCCTGCTGTAAGAACAACTTTATCCATATTTATCTGGTCAAGTTTGGCTGGTGAAGTCCAAGGCTGCAATTCCTGAGAAGAGCAGCCTGTGCAGAGAGGAGGGTGCAGGGGGATGAACTGTCAGAGATTCTGCTGGGGCAGGAGCCAGCTTTGGAGCTGATGCTGCAACGTTACTGTACACTCATCATCCCTTATTTGTGTGAATACCCTTTAATTGTAGAACAGCTCTGTGACAGCAGTGTGCAAGTAAAGTCTATAGGATTGGGTTTTCATGTGTTGCAGAAGGCCTTTAATGTTTGCCACTGAGCTCCCAGTGAGAGGAGAGGCAACCAGGAACTGTAATTAAACCGTGAATGAAAAAGATACTTCTATTCAGCCCCTTCCACCCTTCTACCAATCTGATCTGCTGTGTGTTTATAATGCAGTCCCCAAGGGCTTTAGAACAAAAGTAGTGTCCAACCTACATGGCTAATCAAAATTAATTTGGATGCATAGTATTCTGCTAGTCAAAATCTGATGTGAAGGCAGGTGCTCCACTTGGTGCCTAGGTGGCCCCAACTTTCTCCTTTGGGTAAGCTGCTTCTAGAAAAACTCTCAAGACAGAGTTCTGAGCATTTGCCATGCTTCATCTTGTACATCAGGGATGGAGGAACTGGAAGTAATTTCCAGGTGCATGATTAGGAAAGCTTACAGATTGAAGGTGTATTAACTAAACACTTAAAAATTTTCTTGCAGCAAAAGAAAGGCACAGAGGGGACAAGGATATCTAATGCCCAGGTACAGAGGAAGCTAATCTGGACTAATTTAATATAGTTGCATATGAAGTGAGTGATTGATGCAGGTCTGTCTTCTTTTCTTGAGATGTGAAACAATTATGGTCTTTTTACCATGCATTTTGTGGGGAGAAGTCACTCTGACAGAAAAGGCTTTTAGCTACCTGAAGTTTGCTGGCACAGTTCCTTGCTGTGCTGCTGCAAATATGGTTTTAGAACATCAAGAGTTGCAGTACTTTGATACAGCCATGTTTGTACTGCTGCTCATCAGTACCATGTCTCTTCTTCTGTTTGCCCTTGTAAGCTTTTCCCAGGATCCTATACTCCTGATCAGTTTCCCTAAGCAAAAACAAACATCATGTAATCAAAAGATGTGTATGTACCCAGACAGAGGCACTACTCTCCCATGAATAGTGCGTGGTTTCTTATTTGGGGGCAACATGACATTTACCAAGAATATCTGTGAAAGGAGAAGGTCAGGTTCAGTGTGATAGTGTTGGTGGGAGTGCTTTGGGAGGGGTCCTTCCCAGGGCTGTGTGCAGCTCCTCCCATCTGTGGGTGAGGAGAGCCTTCCAAATGATATCTCACCCACGACCTGGAGAGGTGGAAAAGTTTCATGTGTGTGTGTGATAGGCTAGGGAAGAAGCAGAGACAATGCCTTCTATGAGCTCCCACAGATCTGTCACACCTCCCTTTCTGCTTCAGTGGTTATTGTCCTTTTCAGAAGTGGATTCACCCCTTGTGAAAAATCATGAGTATTGACTGCTAGAAAACAATAAACAGGTAGAGAAATACAGTCTGCCATGTTCAGGTGTGTTTACCTGGATAGACTTACAACTCAAGTAAGTAGAAAGGCCAGTGTAAGCAGGAGCCCAGACCTGCTCCATGGCAAACATCTGAGATGCATGGTTTGTCTCTGCATGTTGAATGGGAGGTGGATGGACATTACACCTGTAGCTGTTTGTTGTGTACTATTTCTAGCAGCTTTGTCTTGTCCTCTACTCATAATGTCTCATCCAGAGATTGTTTACATTGGCTTTTTCCGGTTTCTGTGATTTGCAATGCTGAACAGGTGTTTCTGAGCAAATAGCTCCTGCTCTGAGGGGGTTTCATCTCTGTGCCCTGACTTGTGTCTCTGCTCCTGACTGTTCCAGTTCTGAGAGAGCTAGACCTTGATTTGGTAGTGTATTCAAACTTCCCAAAGTCATGGAATCACATAGGTATATATTTGGCTTAATCTATTTCCAATGAGAAATCCCTGATGGGCAGTTCCTTGGAGAAAGCTCTTTGCATAATTAGAGCTGCACACCCCATTTGCTAAGGGAGTAGAAGGAGACATTTGCTGATTTGCCCGTGAGGTTCTCAACTCTTGTTTTCACATTTAGGTTTCTGTCTTTCTCACCCCTGAAGTTCCCAATTTGGCCTGAATGCATTTTGAATTATAACAAATATCTTGATACTTGCACCCCATGAATGAGGGCAGAGCGCAGGGGGCAACTCCTGGCTATGTTCCTGTACTGAATTTAATTTTTCATTGATAATTAGACTCTCAGAGCCACCTGATATTTTTGACCAGCGGGAAACAAAGGCCCACTGATTGACTCCAGGGATAGATGCAAGCAGCTCCCACTGTGCTCACACAGCAGCTTCACAAAGACTCAAAACAAGAGCTGTGGCAAATCGGCTCATCTGGCAAGTTTTGACTGGCCCGTGGTGTACAAGTAGTAAATTGAGAACTGATATTTCTGAGAATTATTTATTAGCAAAGCCCAGTGTCTCACTCCCCTTGTAGTTATTCTTTGCAAACAGCTTTTTACCAGTTTGGATGAGCAAACTACAGCACTTCATCATTTTTCTTTTATTCGAGTAATTATTAAAAGACAGCCGAGGTCTGTTCAGACTGGCAGCAGACTGCATCTGTACCCAGCTGGGCTGATACCTTAACAGTTAGGCATTATGTGTTTAATTGTATAAAAAAATAATGGGATGCATTTGCAGGAATTTATTGCAATGCAAACAATAAAAGATTATTATTTTGAGATTCATTTCTGGTGCTTTTTGTGTTGTTAAAATTCTAAATAAAGGTGTCATGGTGACAGTTTCTAGTGGAGTGACCAGTTGTAAGCATTTAGTACAAAAAAGGTGTGAAAATGCTAGACTGAGACCAGTTAGCAGAAATCAGAGTTATACATGCTGAGACTTGTAGTGTTAAACCAAATCTGAGTAAGTAATGGATGAGGATTGATAACTCTTATTGTTTGATTTCTTTTTTCTATTTTTTTTTTTCTTTTCTTCTTTTCTTCTCTCCTTTTTTTTTTTTTTTTTTCTTCAAATAAAACCAACACAATGATGTACAGGAAGATAAAGCTATAGCTGTTTTTCATTAGTTATATAGTTATATTTTCCCCAGCAGCACTTCCTTTAAGTAAGTTGAAAACAGAGTGCTGCTTCCAGGGTCACATGGAATAGGATAAAAAGCTCCTGGCCCACATTGTGGCAATGCTCTTTGCGGAGTAAAATAACTATTAGTCTTTTGCACTAAGATTCCCTAAACAGCAAATAACATCAGTGTTGGTGAGGCTCTGCTTTGATGTAAACTTTCTGTTTTGGGTGTGGGATGCTTGCCCTTGCCCATGTTTTTGGACATGTCCATAGAGATGAGGAGGTCATCGGTACTGAAGAAACTGGCAGAACACAGTCACTTCCTTCCTCGAGAAAAACCTTAGCCATGAAGTACTGAGATACTCGGAGGGAGGGTGTTTTCCAGGTAAGAGACATGGGATGAGCTTTTCATCTTGTGTTTTTTTGAGCTGGGTGCTGGGGACAGGGCTACCTGTGAGCCCAATACCTACGAGCTCCTGAGACTGGGGTGGCCAAACCAAGGACCAACTAACAGCTTGTGGCTTTCAGGGTGTGTTGAGGCTTCTCTGCAACCAGAAGTTAAATTTAGGTTATCCTTATGGGGCTAAGTACAGCAGTTGCAGTGGGATTGGCTGTGTGACACATGAAGTGAGACCACACAGGTACTGTGACTGCTGTCCCCCCAGCAACATTGTTTTATCCTCTCAGCCTTGGACAAAACAACACAATTATGGGAACTAAAGCTGCTGTCTTTGATGATGAGAAACTCTTTTGCAGCCTTGATTTTGAATACATTTGAACATGTTGCCTACAAGATGTAGACAGAAATGAGCTGTGCATTTAACTGGAGCAGTTGTGTATTCTGTTGGTGTCACTCAAATCAAGTGCAGCTCAGCAAACTATAAATGCATCTATTTATTACTAAAAACCAAGTACCTCTACCCTGATAGAATTTTCTAGTCCCACTATTTGTTTGCACTGAGATTAAACCAGACTCTGGGCAAATTGAGGGATTCTCAGCCTCTGGAGGGACCTTTCTGCCAAGAAAATGTTTCTGTGGTGCAAGGAGGGCCTGGTCTTTCCTTCCCCTACAAATCTTGCATGGTTGGCTCTGTTGTGTAGTCCTCCTGGCACCATTCCATTGGTGCTCATTTCCCAAAGGCAGTACTTGGGAAACCCACGTGCAGCAAAGACTTTCTGCAACCATGGGGCCTGCTGAGCCCTTACACAGGTGGACAAGAACAAACCCCTAGTCTTGTACTCACAAATGGTGTTTTTAGTGCAATCAGCCACCAATTTATTATTCCCACCGACTTTTTTCCATGGAGTGGATTTTGCTCCTCATCTGGAACTTACCTGGATTCAGCCACCGGGCACTGTTGTAACACTTGTCCAGCACAAGGAATTGTGGATCCTTAGTTTTCCTCCTAGACTGGCTTATGCTTCTGGTAAGGAAAGGAATTAGGTCTATGCAGGGTTTAAGACCAGGGCAAAGTAACTATGCAGATATCAATTCTTTGAGGAAAATTAATAGCAAAATACACAGGGCATATGGGCCACGACTATTCATTTGCTGAATATATTCAGCTTCCTCAAAGTAGAAAACTGCCCTGATTTGACAGAGTAAAGAAGTAACATAAAAATGGAAGGACAGTTGTGGTCCAGTTTTCAGAGAGACTTGAAAGTAATTTTGAACATGTGAATCAGAGTGAAGTGAGATATCTCAGGCACGTAATCTGCTCATTAAAAATGCCACTTCCTGATAGTTGAGACCGAAATCTTCCAATATTTTCAGATAGACAAAAATGACATAATAAAAGAGCTTGGGGATTTTTTTTTTAAAGTTAAAAGTTCTGATTTTTCAGATCTAAGGGTCATGTTTTGACACCAGATTTGGCTAAATACAACTAAACTAGTTATGAGCACAAAATACTATTTATTTCTTCTTCTTATGCAACCCAAACACCTTTTCTTCTTGTCAGCTTAAAATGAAAGGTTATTTTTTTTCAGTTTAGCCACTGAACTGAGGATTCAATTATTTGCATACCCTGGTTGTAAGACATTCTAATATTTATCTTGCTGCTGCTGCTGCTGGAGACGCAAGAATTATCTGCTGCTCTAGTAGGGAAACAGAATTAAAAACCCCCTGAACATGTAGGTCCATTATTTCCATTTCACAATAATTATGCAGTGTGTTAAACAATGTTCACTTCCATCTGATGCAAAGCCCGCTACCTGGAAATACACAATTACCATAATACCTTGCTGGTTAGACATACGGGGAGACTGTGATTATGCAGAGTGTTGGAAAAACTTTATGTATAAAATTATTCTTGAGGAGAAGAAGGGGGAAAAAAAACCCACGAAGTAAAAAGCTAAGCCAGCACATTATCTAATTCTCAATGTAAAATAATGCAGAAGTGCGGAAGATGAACATCTGATTTGTCACATCTGATACGCTAATGTTTTATCCAAAAGGAAGAACACATTGTAACATGCTCATTCATCTGCATAAACACCACCTGGCCCTTTACAGGCACCTACTCAAGTAACAAAAGTTAATGGCAGCCCATTTGTAGCCATTTCACTGGTAGAGATGGAAAGGGATGGGTTTTTTTTTTCTTTTTAAACTAATGTATTTACATGAGTGTCTGTTGAGGAACAGCTTTGCTCTCGATGCTTGCTTTGAAACCTCATTCTCAGTGACTGTAAATTAAGGAAATTTCAAATAAATGTTGGAAAATATTATTTAAAGCCTGTAGCAATGCTCACACACAGACACACACATACACACGCAAACAACACACATGCAGGCACACAGTTTTTAACCCCTAGCCATCCACTGCTGTGGAGATACATGAGAGAACAGCAATGCAAAGCTGTATTTACCCCAAAGTGCTATGCTGGTCATGATCTAAACAGCAGCTAGTTATAGTTTCTAATGTATAGCTGGGGATGAAACAGATTTGTTGCTTGTTATTTTTTTTTAACTGGAGCATCGTGGTGGCATGCTTCAGTAAACATGCCTTTGTGCTACATTACACATATATGTGTATCATCATTTTGCATTCAGACTAAAATAAAACCTGGGTAACCAATTCACTAAAATGCTGTGCACCAGCTCTGCTGCCTTCACAGCAAATGCAGGCAGGAAGGTGTGAAAGCCAAAATGAATAGGTGACTTATACAGCTATGAAAAGGGTTTTTACCTTATGAAGTGCCTAGGTCTGGTGAAATTTCATGGCAGCATATAGGAACAGTCTTGTAGAAGGTGCAGCAGGACCTGGGCTGGCCCTGTTCTGGTGGAGTGGGATTGGGTGAAACAATCACTTTCCAGCCCAAATTGTCCTCCAGCCCTGTATATGCATTTTCCCCATGGGCCCCTTGGATGAAGAAGCATCTTCCTCAGCTCCAGGATGCTACTGGGGCTTTTGGATAATGAAAGCTGTTTCCAGGTATGTGGTGGGGTGACTTGGAGGCTGGCTGGCTGTAATACCAGCTCTGGGAGGAAAAAGGCTGGAGGGCCTTGCGATCATTAATCCATTCCTGACCAGGTACTCAAAGTGTCTGGAGAAAGACCACGGTTGGTATATTTGAGTGAGTTCAGGATTTGCCCTAGGTGCAAAGTTAGAGGCTTTGAAGAAGATTGGGAACAAGACTTGGGGAGTTGGACCTCCACATCCCTCACCAGGTGTGCCAGTATGCTGTCCAGAGTAGGACCCTTAAGCTGAGGTACATTCACATCAAGATGTCAGGACACCACCTCGATGTCTTTGATGTCCTTAAGGTCCCTGGCCCTATTCACAACCTTCCACTGGTCCAGGAGCTCCTTACAGCTGTCCTTATAGGAAAGATTGTAACACAGAGCTCCCTGTCTACTGCCAGGCAATGCACTGACTCAGCCCAGCTGCTGGAGCAGAAGATCAATGTGAAGATGCAGGAGTTCAACAGCAAGGCTATTCAAGGGTGCCTTGGGCGAGTCAGGTGGGAGCTGTTAGCAGTTTTGAAAGAAGATAAATGGGCTTGATCAGCAGTCAATTTAAATGGTCCTGAGTGAGCCTGCTTCTATCTATTTCCACTTCAGTCATTAATAAGTATGGGACAAGAATGCACCATCGGGCATTTTGCCTTCTGAATATGCTCAATAAGTCTCCCTCTGCAGATGAGCCCAGAAAGCTGCAAAGAGCTGTTAACTATGGATGATGTTTCTCTATATGGGATTTCTAAGGTAATGGATCTCTGCCACTTTCCTTGTGTTTGTGGGAGAAGGCTTCTATTGCTACATTGGCTCAGCCCAGCATTAATCTTTTCTAATTTCTGATGGTACTGCCCCAAACAATACTTTTAGTTTACAGCCTCTTTTCTTAGCACATATGTGACTAAGAAAACTCCTTGAGAATCAGTACAGGTCTCCTGTATAGCTGTGGGATCTACAGATATGGAAAGAGAGAAGCACAAGGAAAGGAGGGAAAACAAGCAGCTTCACTCCTGACACCAAGGACCTCAATTCCACTTTCCACAATACTGCTGGGTATAATCTCTTTCTTTTTACTCATATGAGTAAATATTTATATCATACTCTATTTCTGTCATGTACCCTCTTACACTTGCTTTCTCTTTTTTGGGTGTTCTCAGAGATGTCTATCTTTAGTCTGTCACCAGTGTTGTAAGTTTATTGAAGTTATAAGTGGATAATAATCCCAGTAATGTGGGGTCCCTTTGTCAGAACTCCTGTGGATATAGTCATCCCTTGTTGATGAATTTGGGAGCAGTTGAATTATCAAAAGACTGACTAAATATAGGACTTTTAGTTGTAACAGGAATCTTGTTTTGCTAGCAAAAGTTTTTAAAGAATCCTATAACCAAATATGTATGTTTGTACATTCTTGTTCCTGTTGTGGTTTTCGTTTTAGTAGTTTTTTTGTGGTTTTTTTTTTTTTTTTTTTTGTTTTGTTTTGTTGTTTTTGGTTTTTTTTTTTTTAATCACGTAAGGCTCTGTGCTTTTCAATATTGTGACTTGTGTGTTTCATTGCCAATTTGGACCTTAGCCAGCACCCTTGCTACCCTCAGCCTTAGAGATCCCAGAAGAGTTGCTGCCACTGGAATTGATTTCCTGAAATCAATTTCAGTTTTTTTTTTTCTATCTGGGCGTATGTGGGATCTCTGTCACACACAAAAGTCCTGTGAGTAGCTAAGGGAAGACTGTTGTCATCATTCACAGTGCACACCTTGACAGAAAGAAAGGCTGTTCCTCAAAGTGCCATTGTACATATGTAGAGGTGCATAAACTGAGTCCAGAGTACATCATAGCCACATGCATATTTAGAAGAAAACGATCCTTCTTAGCCCAGTCTTCTGAAGAAAGGAGAATGCCAAGAGAATACTTATCTTTTTTTGCCTGTGAGGGAAGACAGATTTGAGATCAATGGGAGTCCTCAAAGGTAAGTTGAGCGGGTTCCTTTAAGAGTAATCAATATTCTGCTTTTTTTTCCCCAAGGGGAAAATAGTTTTCTGTTTGCCTTTTTCAATTCTTTCTTTTTCAAAGAAGTGCCATTAGCTGTCTCATTGCTTTATTTATAACATTATATTCTAACAGTAATAATTATTCTTGTTTAAACAAACGTTTGCAGCACTTCACAGAGGAGCTACATAGCTCTGGTCCCAGAAAGTCACCTTCCCTATTTCCAGAGGGAGTGAGGCTGCTGTGCCAGCTAGGCAGAGGGCAGGGCTACCAAGGGACTTTTCAGGTGGGGCAGGGCAAGAGGAGTGACTGCAAGGAGGATTATTCTGTCCTCTTCATTGGGGGGGACTCTGGAATTATGGTAGCACCTTTGGGTTCTGGCAGAGCCAACTGAGCCTGTGAGAGTGAAGATGACTTCATACCACAGAGTTAAGAGGGAGCCTTATCCTGCACTGCCTCTGCTGGCTCTGCCTCCATCATGATGCATCTTTTAAGTGTCAGGTACTTGGCCTCTTCAAAGTACATTAGGATTTCTGTGTCCTCATTCATCCATACCCCTTTTGAAGTCTCCCTATTGGTGGTGTAACAAAAACCATGTAAGAATTGAACCCACATCTCCTGGGACCCTCAGCTAAAGACCAGTGAGATGCAGCATGTTCCTGCAGAGCATGGCACTGATGATATGCTTTCCCTCTCTGCAGATCTCAGGATGTGCACCACCCAAACCCTCTTCTTCCTCTTCTGTCCATGTTGTCCACATACATCTTTAATATACTAGCCTGGGACTTAAAACTATTTCCAGGTTTGTTGCAGTAGTCTCGGGCCCATGACTGTTTCTGGCATCCACAATAGGAACAAAGCACCCTCAAAGCCCAGCTTGTAACTGGAGTGGCGCTGAGAATGTCATACATGGCCTGAGCAGGAGCACCACTGTGGTGGCTGAATGAACTTTGAGCCACACCTAGAATAAAAAGCTTCATTTGGACGCATGTGCATGAGTTCAGATTATAGATGCACAGAAAATCTAAAATTACTACTCTACTAATTAGTAAATTGTGTCTGAAAAGTATATAAATCCCTTCTGCAGATTTTTTGTTCAATGTAGCAGTTAAGTATGAAAACTGGTTTTTTTTTTTCCCCAAAGCTAATGATTTTTAGTAGTTATTGGCTACAAATGTGAGCCTATTTTTTTTATTCATGTTCCTTGTGTATCTGTAACATTGAAATAATGCAGTCTATGGCATTAGTTCAGAATCTAGCCCACTGATTCATTACATAAAAGTTATTTTTTATGGAATATAAAATGTTATACATGGGGGCAAGACCCATGGCAGAGCACTTTCCCTATTCTGTTCCTTAGAGCTGAGATGGAGGAAATACACAAATAGCTCTATGTTCTATTAGTGAAAATAGACTATTAAGCACAGACAGTCATATGTGCTTATGTTCTGGGTTTAAGTGCATTAAATAAGGTGTTATTTACAAGCAAATAATGTTTTTGAAATTACTGGAACTTAGCTCTTTCTTTGCAGCCCTATGTAGAAGCTTTCCATCAAGAAATGCTGATGGATTATGTTTCAGCTAGTATAACTGCCGTCTTTTTTGGAACAAAGGAGCAATTAGAAATCATTTGTTATAAAAGCTTCTTTCCTTCTGTTATAAGAGCATTTGTCTTTTGCTGACCCTTTTGAAAGTTACAGTTTTGAAAAAAACCTTGAGAGAAAGAGGCCTCCTTGTCTTTAATCTAAGAGCAAAATAAGAGCCTAAGTAACTGTCTATGGTCCTACTTTAATCAAGTTAATGCAGCCTGCTAGACTGCAGGCTTTGCTTAGTACAAAGAGACACTCAGATGTAAGCTCATGAGTGGATACTTTCACAGGGCATTCCACTAAAAAACCAGCTCTATGAGATAAGAGATCAGGTCCAAGAGGAGTCAATGACATGGCATACAGGAGATTGATAGGGGCTGGGAAGGATGCTGGGGTGTTGTGGACGAGAGGTGTAGTAGCAAAAGCCAGCTGGGCTCTCTCTGGCATAATTTTCTTTATAAGATGCTTGTGAAAAAGAAGTGCACTGTGATGGACCTTTGTTTCGTTCAAAGGTTTTTACCTCTTTATTCTAAAGCCCCATTGTGAATTCACAGGGCTTAAAATATGTATCACTGTCCCTTTCATTTTATCCTTCTGAAAGAAATCAAAGGCAAATAAAAAAAAAAGTTTTTTTCCAATGAGCCTAGTCTGTTTGAAATTGTGTGCTGTTTGTACATACGGTGTCTCCATATTGTGTGTTCAGGAGAATCTTTTTGAATTTTGTATACAAGTTGGTTAGACATTATACTTGAAAAAAAGGGATGTGGAAGAAAAAAACATTCCAGGTAACTCCTAGATGAGTAAAATGCTGTTTTTACTCTGCACCCCAAAGAGAAACTTTAGAACATATTTTAAAAGAAATATCACTAAAACTTTATATTCTCTCACTACAGCATCATTTTTTCCCCCTGCATTATAAAATTTGTGGGCATTCATTTGATGTTTCTTTAATTACTGCAATCCTTCACCTCCATTTTTATCAGCTCTTAATATATAAACAATACCATTAAAACATAAATGCATCTTTATGCTCTACAGAATCTTAGCCTAGGCAGAAGAAACAACAAATAAGACTGAATGTATAATAAAATCCATAGGGTTTATTTCTGCTTCTTTCTACAAATAATAAATACAGTACCGCAGCTGCATTACTCCACATCATATGCAAAAGAATTTTGTCATGATCATCACTAATTGTTTGAGGATATCTCGTTTGCTGCTGTGGGCATATTCTTCATTTAGAAGGAGAGAATTGTGTGCTTTCTCTCTTTGCAGGGCACTCGGTGTTCTCTGCTGACATATGATATGTAGTTTAAATTCTATCTTTTATCCGCTCAATACATTTAAAGCATAATCTCAGTGATTGACAGTTTTCATGAAAAAAAAAAAAGATCTGGTTTTACTGTGAAGACAGAATAATCTGTTAACAGAGCAAAAATATTGGTGACACTACACTGTTTCCAAAGGAAATATTTTGTGCATCATTCTGGGATGTGAATCAAAACAATCATGACAGGTGAATGAAAAGAAGAAAATTAAGATATAGCTACAAACAAAAGCAGCATTAATAATTCAGGTAAATAAACTTCAGTATATAGAAAGGAAGCATGCTGTCAAGGTGATGGAGAATGTTTCTTCAAGTACAGCACATCTAGGCAGCAGAAAAATATACAGTGGTTTAATATTTTCCATTTCCACAAGAGCTTTTTGTATCCCTAATTTCACTCCCCTTGATATGTTTTCCTAGTTAATATTATTTAGTGTTGTCCATAAGCTAAACCTAGTTAAATGAGTTTTGCTTTTATTACGGAGAACTTCATTATAAATTTAAGGTACAGAGGATGGCTGCACTGGCATAAGGAATGGGTCTGTCTTCCCCTTTAATAGACTGCAATTTATTGACATTCAGCTTTAATTGACATGCAACCCTGCCTTCTCTGCCTAGCTAGGTCTACTCCTCTGGCTTTGACTTGGGTACTGGGATCATTCAGCAATATTTAAATGTTCATGGACGTTTATTTTTATTTAGCCAAGCAGTTGGGCCCAGACTCTACCCAGATGCAGGCAGGCTTGCCAGTGATTCTGGTGTGCTGTAGAGCACACTGGGGTTGGTCCTGCTGTTGTCCTGCACCACCTGGCCTTCAGAGATGCTTCTCCACCTGCAGTGAAGTTCTTGCCCACCTTGCAGGGTTTTCAGTCCTGCTGACCTAACAGCAGAGAATGGGGCAGCAAGGCCATGGCAAGAGCAGGCATTTGGATAACCTGGCAGGCAGCCACAGATTGCTTTGCTCTGAGGAGGATAGTGAGGAGTGCCTGTCCCTGTCCTCCTCTTGGGGAGTGGGCTTTAGCTGGCAGGAGTTAATTCTGGTGGGGTTCAGCATTGGGGGTTTTGCTTCTGTCTGCCATGAGCAACTTCTGGGCACGGGAGAGAGAGAATAGGGACTGGAAAGCATTGCTGAAGCTTTTTATTTTTATTTTTATTTTTATTTTTTTATTTTTTTATTTTTTTTGACTCCTGTCCACCTTTCAGTCAGAGAGTGTCCAGTTTTCCTCTGGTAGCTCCACTGCTGTTCCCTCGTAAAACCCATGCTCTTGAAAACCAAACCTAGTGTAATTGAATTCTTCAGTAACAGTTATGCCTTTAGTTGTAGTATTTTTATATTTTCATTTAGGGCAGGAAGCACTAAGGGCCCAGGTTTCATCAGTATTTTAAATTATTTAATATAGTCTTACAAAGGGCATTAAATGTCAGTGATGTAAGAAAAAAATCCAAATCCAACCCACAAACAGCAGCAGCAAAACTCGTGCGTATGATTCCTGTGCAAACTCAACTGTTACAGTGTTTATAAATATTCCTCTGTGGAGAGAAGCGTGTGTATTATAATAATTATGCATTAGTGCCTCATTAGTAGGGGGTAACATCCACGCTGTTTCTTTTTCCTCTAGTGTATTTTTGATAAGTTCACACTTTAAAAAATCCTTGTTTGGCGTAATGAGGAGACGGTGAGTCCTCGTGCCTGTGTGCGAGCCTCACCCGTGGCAGGGAATGTCGCTGCGGCCTGCTCGGGATCCATCACCGAGCTGCTGCAGGGGGTGAGGACTCTGAGGACCTGCACGGTGTGTGAAATGGTGCTGTGTGTCACTCTGGCTACCTGTGCTGGGTCCTTGGAGCCCACAGCGCTGGCCCTGTGTGCGTCAGCCCCCGGTGTGTGAGGGGGCTGGCCTGGCGGAGCGCGGCCATGGCCTTGGCCTGGGCTGCCTCAGTGCGCACTGAGGCCTGCGTGTGGTAACCATGGTGTGATTGAGCAGCTCATGGCGCCATCCCAGCACTGCTCATGATTTGATGATGAAATGATGGCATTTCTCCGGATGCTGATTATTAATAGCATTTGAGATATCAAGTGTTTGTGAAGGGAAGGCAGTGGTGTTGTATAGACTTTTAATCCATCACAGCCCTGTGATTTTTACTAAGGGCCAGGAAAAGATTACTTAATGCACCATTTAATCTTTTTTTCACTTTTGTAAATAATAAAAGCTAGGTATCTTTGCAACTTTGTTTGGGGCAGAGACTTGTGTCTGCATATGGACTGTATTAATCCTGAAGAGAGATCCAAGATAATGAAGGAATGAAATGCTTTTGAGACTTTCCTCACTGTCATTCTTGCTACCAGAACTGTAATTATGTTTTCGAAAGGAAATTAGTGCTAACTCGAGAGGAGTAACTCCGTTGTGCATTTTACCCAAGATTAATTTTCTTTGTGCCCTCCATGTTAAGATGGCAGTTTGTAGAATTGCAGAGCATGAAGAAGAACCAACCCTTTCTGTTTACAGAAAGCAAATTGACTTTGGAGCAAATCGCCTTCACACTGTTTAGGATGACAAAATAGTACATCAAGGAAAAAATATACTAATTGATGGCTTTCTAAATAAAGCATGAGCATAGAATTATACTAAATTGGTTGTCTTGTGCCTCAAATTAATCTCTTCATTATATGGCACTAGACTGAGTGTTTTGTGTTTCAATCCATCTTTTAGAACAGCATTTGATTAATCAACTTAATGATGACAGTTTTTAGCTTGTGACAAATGATACGTTTATGCAGGCAATGTTTCAGATGATCCATGCTATTGTAAGCCTAAAGAAAAGAAACATCAATTTAGAAGATTAGATTATTATGCTGTGTTTTATACTCTCTATCCTTTTTCTAACAAAAAAGTGAGGTTTAGGCTGTCACTTCTGACAAATAATATTAAATAAAACTTATATATATAGTATCTGCCTTCCCCCAGTAAATATTTTGCTTGAGAAATAATGTTAACTGTATATTCAGTCAAATGGTAATAGGAACTTAATAAAAAAAGTCATTGCAGTTCACAACATGATCACAAGTGACTTTGTTTTGAAATGTTAAAACATTTTTAGCAACATATTAATGTATTGCATTAGACATAAGTTAACTCTTCACATATAAGCAGAAACTGATTTTTTAAAAATAAGAAATCAGGCAACGAAACTTCAGGGGTAACAAATGAGGAGCCTTCACCCCAGAGCCCCTGCAGAAAATGTGAATTGCCTCCTCAGAGGTGGGTGACAGGGAACATTGTCACCAGCACAGAGAGGCTCCTAAACCATATCTGGCTCCTTTCATTTAAGTGTAATGTAGATGAACCCAGCTGCTCCAGGGGAGGAGTTTTTACAGGACTGAACTTTCTTTTATGCTTGGTGGTGCAAAATGGTGTTTGTACATAACACTCTCACTGCCAGGAGGAGCAGAAGCAAGTATTTGACTATAAGAATATCCTCAGCGTTTCAGAAACATTTTTGCTGCTATGCAGTTTGTGTAGTCTTCCATACTAAACATCTCACTGATTTTTCTCCCACCCCTCCCTGATTTAACCGTCTAGATGGGAAATGATAATCTTGGAAACTTTTAAAAAGTGACATACGTACATAACCTACAACTTCAGTCCATTAGTCTTTAGCCAAATAAATTTTTTCTAATGCAAAAATTCTACACATTTATTATACCAAAAATAGTGGTTTTAAAGTCATTAAAGCTCAGGTACCTTATGAATAATCTTTTCAGTTAACAGACCACTGCTGTTTGAACTCTGCCAGTTTCCTCACTGGCAAAAGGGCTTATCTTAAAAATGTCTAAATATTTAATAGAGATCAGGAGAAGAGTGAGATATCCACAGGTGGGTCAGAAATGAATTAATTAAAACCCCCCAAAAATCCTAGCTTACAAGATTTGAAATAATTCTGGTGTGAGAATCTTGACAAGCTTTACAACAGGCTGTTTAAAGATATATATAAATTGAGAATAATGAAGAGAAGATAGAGTTTGGTGGTGGGAGCGCACACTGGATGATGCGCAGTGCTGAGAGCACTGCCATGTTCAGGGGGACCTTGGAAGCTGTGAGAAACGTGTTCCCCACCATGGGGAGAAGGTCATGGCTGTGAGGGGCACCAAGGAGGGGTTCCTGCAGTGTAGAGGGGTCCCTGGGAGTGCATGGGCCTGGGGGATTATGTGTGCCCATGCAAGGTCCTGCACAGCGATGTCATCTTTGGGTGGGCAGAGGGCTCTGCAGGTGCCAGGGGAAGGGGGCTGCAGTGGCCAGTGTGGGGCCAGCCCTGCCCACTAAGGCTCCTTCTGGCTCTGGTCAGTGGCCTGGAGCGCTGCTATGACAGACAAATTGCTGGTCTGGTTGTGTGTGCCAGCGCTTCCCCTGCTTGAAGGTGCAGCTTCACATGCTTCTTGTTGTGTTTCATAGCAGTGCCAGTCTTAATGGACTGGTTTGATTCCTGATGGTGCCAGGACAGGTGCAGAGCTCACCAGTTTGAACAAGTCATCCTTTGGTCATCTGTGTCTGAAGGTACAGCTGATGCAGGACTCTATAACCTGTATATCTTGTGATTATGTTGTAGCGAAATACAATATTATGGTGAAAGCCAGCAGGGTGTGGGACTGCTGTAGCAGTGCAGTGCTGTGCTGGCTTCCCTGCCTGTGTATTGTAGGAATTTCATTAGCGTAATTCCTAAGAAAGCAAAATGCAGTAATGTTGATTAACTGGATTATATTTCCTTAGATAAGAGATTATAAAAATTAATGCTAATAAAATAATATGGCACAATGTCATGAGTCATATCTGTAAGAAATGAGAGTAGCATGTCTTTGTAAGAAATATAATATTGTGCTTCATCCTTTCAAATATGCAGAGACTTATGTGGACCTGTCGTCAATGTTACTGGAATGCAGGAGAAATAATTCCTCAGTAAATTGCTAGAAATGTGTAGAAACCTGTTTGGATATTACAAATCAGAAAATAAAAAAACCCACCTAAAAATCTTGTTTAGTCTCAGCGACATTGAGTCAAGAACTCAAAGACATGGAAGAAATTGTAGGGCTTAGAGTGCTTCATTGCTTATGCCTGAAGAACAGCAGGAAAATTCCTCATAAATCATGAAGAAAGTCAGGGCAATCTATTAAAGCCCAGCATGCTCTAGTATACAATGCTGTATTCAGTACAAAATCAGCAATGAGTTCTTCTATTTCAGTCATAGTCATCTGCTCTGCAGCTAGACTTTTTTCCAAGGTATGCTGCACTCCTCTGAGTGCTGTTGGTATTTGAGAATGCTACATAACTTTTTTAGGGTTTTTAGAAATTACCCCAAGAGTTTTGGGGTTTAGCAGAATTGATAAGAGGAAGGGCAGCATAAGAGCTCTTGCTTTGATGCATATTATAATAGGAGGCAAAAAACACCCTGGTTAGCCT